>JAUCMT010000069.1:8431-19503 GCA_032357475.1 Enteromius thamalakanensis
TAATTGTGAACAAATTAACCATTAATTAATGCTTAACTAATGCATTATTTTGGACACCTATTCTGAAGTGTTACCGAAAATATTACAGGTATGCATCCATTTTAAATATTAACATCAATGCAGGATACTCAAGGTTGACTTGAGAATAATAAGCCTTTTTAGAGAATGTTTCTTCTATATCTTTGCGATTTATATAAAAAATCTAAACCCAAAGTTTTATAGGTGTAATGCATTTAGGTGTAAAATATTTACTAAAGCATGTTTTTTACTTTCTGACAAAATACAGATTATTATTATTTTATATTGCATTGTTCTCTGTATCAGTTCCTGCATAACACTAGTATTGTAATACTGAACAAGTATTGTTCTGTCCTAATGGCAAAACCTTTTCTGCCTTTCTGTTGTTTCCTTCATAACCTGTGTGAAAATTTATAAACTGTTGTTAGTGCTACACAATAGTAACAGCCACATTGGAATTGTGCTATAATCACTCATGTTACAGGGTTTAAATTGAGTCAACAAAATTGTTCAAAGTTGTTCTACTGCCATTTTGTCTGCTGTTCCTTTTATGGTTTTGTCATCTTGTTTTTGTTTCCAGGTGACGAGAACCTCCTCTGAGAGCATCACCTCTGCTCATGCCTCCAGTGCATCGGGCTCCCCTAGCAGAGTTATCTATGTAAGTGCATTTGAAAATGATTTTCTATTACTTTTCATTTGTTCATGTTCACCACCAGTGGGCAGCAACGCACAAACCTATGCAGAGAGAGTTTTAAAAACATAATGCCGCTCGTTTTTAAGGCAAAGCTGGGTGATGAACTTCTGGACTACAAGGACCTGGCTGCTCTTCCTAAAATCAAAGCCATCTACAATATTGACAGACCTGACATGCTTTCATACTCGCCCTATGTCAGCTACCCAGTGGAGGACAGGACTTATGGAGAGGTACAAATGCACACTCATACAGGCTCACATGAGAGAATAACACATACATGTCTTCTATTTGCTGTTTCTGATTTCTAACAGTTTCTTATCTCTATATACAAAAAGGATTGCGTAATAACTCATACTACAGCTACAGCATTCATTTGTTTCAACAGTGCCATTTTTAAAAGCCATCATCTTTTACTCATCATCCAGTTCTAGCTTGGGAAAAAAAAACATTATTTTACTAATTCATTAAAGTGTTACAGTACGCCATGAATATGAAGGAGGTTTAATGCATGTTTATGACAATTGTTATGGAGTGTCATTCACTCAGTTATGTTAGTTTTTGTATAAATATGACATTGTTTGAGATGCCTTTGTGATGACAACTTGACCTAAACCAATACATCACAACCTGTCAGTGTATTAACACTTCATGACATTTTAATAACAAATTCAATTTGTACCACTGTACTTGAGGTCAATAAAAGTATCGATGATGCTATCCTAAAATTATTTGACATAGTATTAACACTTAATGACATTTTGTCATACAGTGCTATTGCACTTGGGCGTCCGCTGTTCGAAAAACTGATTTGAGGACCTTTCCTGATTCCGCCTCCTCTCTCTCTCTCCCACTTCACTTCCTGTCATCAATATTGATCTGTCCTATCATAATAAAGGCTAAATTAAATAAAAAAATGTCAACTCCTGAGCCTACCAATCTCCACCCCCTAGATGTGGATCCAACCACGCCCCCCTTGATCTTGTGGGCTGCAGCAAGCCCTACTTGCATGACATAGACACTGACAGGTTATGATATTTTGGTTTATGTCAAGTTGTCAAAAACTTTGCTTTAAAAATGACATACTGAATGACACTTAATGACATGCATTAAACCTCCTTCCTATTCATGACATTCAAGTCATTTCATGATTATGAAGGTGTCATGTCATGTCAGTCTTATGCACACCCCTTCAAGTAAAGTGTTACCTTTCATTTTTTCATGAACATACAGTATCTATCATTGCATTCAAGTCCATTTTACTCATTTGCTTTCTTTGTTTACAGTCACCTCAGCAACTCACCCCTACTCCAACTGAGGTATAGTAGAGTTGACATAAAGAAACAGGACCTGTTATTGTTTCGTTGGGTCTTATTCACTAATCATGCCTTACAATATATATATAGTATATATGTACTGTACATATTTAATTTGTATTCAGAATCTGGACAGATTGTCACTTTAACATACATACTGAAACTATTTCCAAGAGAAAATGTTACACACACAAATATGTGCACGATTAGTGAAAAAAGACCTTGTTTCATCAGATTTTGTGAGCAGTTTTGTTTGTGAAGTAGAACAGTTGTGGTTTGGAGACGTAAACAGTATTGTGTGTTTTTTACCATCTTCAGTTTGAGAACTCTGTGGTGTAATCACTCAATGATCAGTCTATTTCCAGTTAGGACTGATTATTGCAAACTGGTCACATCTTTGTTTCCTTTGCAGCTTTGTAGTGCCATAGTGATTACCGTTTATCATTGTTAGTTGTTTATTTCATACTGAAGATCTGTTTGATTCTAGGGAGATGGGGAAAAGTCTCCCCGACAGAGGAGGCCCTCCAGTCCCAGCTCCAACAGCTCTTTAGGGGGATATGGCCGCTATACGCCTTCACGATCTCCTCAGACCTACAGCAGACCAGGTATCCCTCCACATACAGTACATTATGATACTTATGGACACATCACGTAAAAATGATTCTTACCTTATTGTTTAATTACACTACATTGCCAAAAGCATTGGGACACCCCTTCTAATGAACAGACTACTTTCCGTAATTTCCATGAGCACAAATCTTTTCTTAGCAATGTGTGCTTCTAATTTCATAGCAACTATTTTGTCAGGACCCTTTTCTATTCTAACATGACAGCGCCTCTGTGTATAAGGCAGGGCTGAAAAAGAAATGATTTATTTAGTCAGCGTCGAAGAACTTAACTGGTCTGGAGAAAGCAAAATCCTAATTCTCTGGTGTCACTTTAAAGGCATAACTTGAGCCAAAAACTCATTATCAAACACCAATGAGTTTTACATACTGTATGGGTACAGTTCGACACTTATAAAACAGAGTACAAGAAGTACAAGTACATTGAGAGGTACACATTTTAAATACATGAATTATGTTTCCATTTTTATTGTCACAGTTTTAGAAGTGTCTTTTCCTGTTCTAAAGAAGGAGTGCCCCAGTAATTTTGTCCATATAGTGAATATACAGTGTATATATACTAAATAAGTAACTAAAGATTTCTTTAGTTTCTAATAATCAAAAAATGTATCACCTTGGTTCAATATATCAGAAACAATTTTTTAACAAAAGTATAAAGTATCATGACTTTTCAACATTGTATTAAAATCATCTTTTGTATAGTATCCTGAATTATTCACTTCAAAGAGGTTCAATGTAGGTTGTAAAGACAGTAGGCAGCAAGGATGTTCACTAAGATGTGGAACAGAGCTAAAGCATTCCATACTAAAAGGATATTTTTAGTCACAATAAACTGATCTGATACAGAATTGTATGGAAGAAAGTAATTCAAGAATCGCTTGTTTTTTTAAGAATAGTTGCTGATCTCATATTACTGCCATTCTTCCCTGACCGTCTGGGTCTCTTGCTCAGAGCAATACCTGAGTGTCAAATACACCACCCATCCAGAAAATTCCAACTTCTTGTCTGTTCCAACTTCGGGGAGGAGTAGTGCCCATGGTAGTGCCAGAGGCTCCTCCCCACTGCCTTTGTACAGCGGCAGTGGTAGAAACACACCACAGGCAGGGAGTGGTGGCATGGCCCTACCTCTCAACCCCACTACTCTGGCTTTGCTCCAACAGCACAACTACATCCCTTACTTCAGAGGTACCACACATCTGCCTGTAGGCTTTAACCCAGTACAAATCACCACATGTTGCATGTGTGTGAACTTATGGTCTTGAATTTGGTTGGTACCAGACTCACTTCCCCCTGACAATATGAATGAGTTCAATACTAAAAACGCTATTTTAACAGAAAAAACTAATGTTGTAAAACGCATGAGGTTTCAGCTGTTGGAACTGGATTTAAAACACAAATGGACTGTTGGATCAAGCTCCATAACGTTTAGTGCTTCATATGGGTTGCATTCACATTGAAGGACTAGTGAATTACAAAAATAGAATTAATCAATTACTAGCTTATCCTTCATCCACCTTTCCTGAACAGGAATTGAGACAGGATTCAAACAGGAAGCAAAGTCTGAAAGTAGGCCTAGGACAGCCCTGCACCTCAATTTGCCTTCTCACGGTAAACCCTAAAAACCAGTCTCTCTTTCACTGTGTATCACCAGTGTAGTACAGTGATGTGAGATTGTAGGTGTACCTCAAGGTTCAGCCCTTGGACCAGTCCATTTTTTTATGCTTGCTGGTATTGTGTTTATACAGAGTTACGTCCAAACATTGCATGGAGAACATGTTGATTTTCATTATATTTGAGTAACAGTAACATAATGCACAAAGACAAATGCAAACGTTGGTGGTGAGCATTGATATGCATTTATTTGTTGTACTGTAGTTGATGTTGTGCTTCATATTTTAAGGTATAATTTCCACCATTTCCATGTAATATTCAAAGTGACTGTATGCTGCCATGTGTTGATGTTGACATTTATTTGGTGGCTGTTGTATCTCTCTTTTCAGCATTTTTAATTGTTTTATTTGACGTAGTGTACATACTCAGGCAGTAGTTTGCAGGTGGAGTTCAAAAGTCTGAGACTTTGTATAGAACTCAAAATGCATAGAAGTTTCAGAATTTCAGCAGACAAATAGTGATTTGATTAGTGATGTAGAAATAATGCAAAATGGAATTATTTCTTCGTTTGTTGTTCATTTCCTGTAAAACAAAAAAAAAGAAAATCTCAGGTTTTTGGACTGCTGTGCGTATGTAAATTCTATGAATATCTAATATATTGGGAAATATTTATTCATAAAGATAAAATGTCTCTGAAGAGGAGGAAAGCATGATTAAAAACTGAGTTGGGTTTTGTGGTTTTTCTGCAAGATGTAGAGAGAGTGGGAATAAAGTTCGCAGGAGAAGATTAAAGAGTAAACTGATGAGCTGTAATTTTGGGCCAGTTTGCCAGGCACAGTGGCATAAACTTAGGCCTTGCTCAATTCCTGGCCAACCCTTTAATGCTGCATGAAAGTACACTGAGGTTGTGTTTGGAGTGTGCTGTTTATGATTCACTTAGCTTTCTAGTTTACTTTTTGGTAAAGTAGCCACAAGAGGAAAATTGTCACTTCCTTACAAATGCGAAACCTCAATGACTTTAGCTGCCTTCATCTTGTGATATCATTGAAGACCTTGATGATCGAAATCATTTTCAGAATGGAAACCCAGAACCCATTGGAGATGACAAGGGCATTGAGACCTTCATATTCAACAGTGTGCTCCACTGTTGTGATTTGTGTATGTTTAGTGTATTTTATGACAATTTCCTACTCCCCCAGCTCCAGATGTGTGGAAGATTTTCCCCTGATACAGGGTGAATTTTTACTAATAGCACTTTGTGTGTTAAATGGTGTGTGCATGTATCTGGAGAACAGTTGCAAGTGTGTGTGAAAGAGAGAAAGAAAAGACAAAGGAGACAGAGATCATTGTTTGTCTATTTTGGCTTTTAACATATGCAAATGAGTTTAAAAGAACATTTGAAACGGAGATTGTCTCTCTCCTTTACTCTCAGTTTGGTAAAAGATTGTGATTACAAATACTTAATATTCTTTTCTGAGTATGATGGTAATATCACAATTCAGCCCGCCAATGACAGTCGTGTCCACTTCATACTGGCTCCACTCATCTCAAACAGAGCAACGAAATTTGAGTTTGGCATCAGTATAAACACAACATATTTTCGAATGCAAAGACAAATTTATACTTTTTGGAGCTGGCTGTATTGTGAGGTTTGTTGGAAGATCCAAGACCAAATGAATCATCGTTCTGGCAACCCTGTTAACTTTTCTTCTCTTTCCTTTTCGTTTTCGTGTCTGCCATGACCTTCACCCCCACCAAGGTAGTGAAAGTGGTCGGAGTACCCCCAGTCTCTCCACCTACTCTGATGGCAAATCTCCTTCCTCTACATATGTGGCAGCCCCAAGGCATTTCCATATCCCAGGTAGGTGCTAAAACTTTTGTTCTTTGTGAACCAAGGTAAATCTTCAGGGTTAAATCTTCTTTTTCAGCATGTTTTTGCCTTTATAAAAACATCTGGCAGACTGAATAATTATTCATTCTTTTTCATCTGCCTTCATGTTGTTCTGTGAAAGGTCACAGTAATTTTGTTGCATCATGATTTGCATCAGTTTACTACATTTATAAGTCATTATTGTAAGCAAAGCCCTATTTTTAGTACTTAAGAGAAACTTGTTACTGTCACGTCTCATCCCTGGATATGTTTAAAATAAATCTTAAGATCATTTTCATGTGTTTGTTGCCCATTATTGTAATGACGTCTTGTTTCCAATGTTGGCAGATGCTGAAACAGCTTTAAAATGTCCCACATGTGTCAAATTAAATGACTGATTTTTTTCTAAAAGTAATAGTTGAGAAGCAGACGTGAGGATGGGATGACCTAAACAAGCTGCAGAGAGACACATGTTGTGTCAATTATTAAGACATTATATCATTGCAATTACTCCATTTATCTCCGTTTTCTTTTTGGCTCAGTACATTTTAGGTGACATTTCTATCTTCTAAGTTAAAAAAAACGAGATAAAGCTTTCGTTATTTATGAACTTACAGTATACATAATTCTGACTGCCGAAAATCCATTTCTCAAAGCCAAAGATTTTGTCAAAGGCGAAATGCTTGGTCATGCATGCCAATCATAAACATGATGAATGAAACAGACTACGATATCTGGAACCCTTTACAGTGTCATATACTGCATTTTCTGCGCTTTCTTTTGCCCTGATTTCATCCTCTAATAACTCATGCTTCTTTATTCATCTTCTTTCTTATTCTCTTTGTCTCTTTGTCTTCCATTCTCAGAGACTAAAGTCAAAGATAATATCTATAGAAAGCCCCCTATCTACAAACAGCATGGTACAGTCTAGTCTCCGTACAACCATGTTTCTTTGCATGCTGTTAGGCATGTCACCATGGTACATGTGGCCATGGATCTGTAACCTTTGACCCTCTTTCTGTCTGCTGGTTTCCATTTCAGCTTCAAATGCTAGGGCTTGTAGGTTTTACAATTCCCAGAAAAAGGTTTGAATTTGATGAGATACTTATCAAGCAGTCTCAATCAGACCACATGCCTAAGGGTTATATTTTTTGGTTTTTCAGTGTGTTTATTTTGAACAGGAATCAGTCCTGAATTGTTAAGAAATTGTTTTGGTGTTTGTTATTTGATGTTACACATACACCAAAAATCTGAGCTCAGTAAGATTTAAAGAAAGAAAAAAAACTACCAAAGCTGCAATATGCTGTGAAATATTAGAGCAATTTAATTGTTCTAACATATCTTCACATTACTTGCTAAATTAAAATGTTCATTTCCTTCAAAAATCTTGCTGACCTCACATTTCTGAATGGTCGTGTACATTTAATCGAACTGATGCCTTTGATATGTTTTCATACATGTCTTTTGAAATTCATCCTGACATGGAAACAGCAGTCAGATAGATTCTTTATTATTATTTTTTTCGTGCCTCTGTCCATTCATACACACTCGTTTGTCAGTGGCATTATTTGTAGTTTGCTGTCTGTCTGTGGTCTTGTAACTTAGCTGTTAAACAAACATGGTGTCTGTGTCACTCATTGGTTTGGTGAAATGTCAAAGGCATTTGTGCAATCCATTGTGATTGGTTTAATGACATCTGTAAAGCTCATTGTGATTGGGTGGTAGAGGTATCAATCACCTGGCTGGCTTCCTTCAGCCTTTTGTCCTGAACTTACCCCTTGACATTGTGTTTGGTTGTGTCACTTTTCACTTGCTTGTTGATTCTCTCCGTAAATTAGTTTTTCTCCTGTAGTGATTAATGCAATTAGTGTGAAACACTGTCTCAAATCAAGATACACTGACATTTTTAATTACACACGTAGGAGTATATAGCAGTATTTTCTTTCAGTTTTTTATTGTGTGTGTGTGTGTGTGTATAGTACACGGCATGATGTAACTTGTGTTAATCACTTTCTCTCAAACAGTTGGATATACTGATATATTTAAACTTTCTCATTGTGCTGCAGCTTCTAGAACTTCCTGGCAAGATGGTGAAGATGTAGACAGAAAGGTGATTTATATAAACATCTGTGTTTGCCCATTCTGATATGCATTTTCAAGTAACTTTGGTAGTTTAATCCAACCTACTCTTGTGGAGAAAAAAGTTTAACTTCGTTTGGAAGTAATGTGCTTTAAATTAATAGGCTTGAGTGCAAACTGAATGTAAATTTTTAGTCACTTAATTGCATTTGAGTTGCGATTATATGAAGATTTATTACAGTTTAAAGTGATATTAATTACAATTAGTGTAACTTAGTGCTACGTGCAAATTTAAGTCTGACTAAAGCGCAGTTCACACCAAGCATTATACTGAAAACAGTGAATAGATATAGTTCTTAAAAACATTCTCAGTATTAAAGAATAGCAGATTCCACACCACAACTTTAACGATAAAGGCCTAGAGAAACAATATCATTGAATCACTTTCAGAACGATTTTTTCTAGCTGATGAATTATGAAAAACATATGAAAAACAATCCTATCAAAACCAGCTTGAGAATTTAAGTTAGCATGCACTTACAGACGATATTGTTATTTTTGTAGTTAACGTTGCAAATACAGATTTTAGTACAATGCAAGTGCATTGCACATTTAATACACTTAAGCACAATTATGCTTAATTTATTTGAATGTATTTCTTGCTGTATTTGTTTGGATGTAGACCAGAACAAGTTGGATGAACTTGAAGAGTGAGATGGATGGACAGTCTCCAGATCTGGACCCCAGGACCTCCACCCACAGCTTACCCACCGATATGTCTCAACCCAGTCAGTAGCCTTTTTTTAAAGTCATGTCAGTTCATTAGTGGCCATCATGCTAACATTTAAATGGTACATTTTCCTCTGTTCATTTCTCAATTAATTTTTCATATCCCCCTTGTAAATTGTCTCTGCCTGTCCTCCCCGTGAACATGATGCTAAAGTAACATGCCATAAATCTTTCTAAATTCACAGACTTTCCATACAATAAGTCTGCTTCGCTGCCAGGATATGGGCGGAATGGAATATACAAGGTAAACCTTATAAGACCTGATATCTGCACACAAACACAGCACCCCCCAGGCCTTTTAACACACCATCTGTGTGTGATTTTTGGGAGTATATGTGAGCTGTGGTCACAAATGCTGTCATTCGCTCTCTCAGCAGTGAAGAATGCTGTTTGATCCTAGTTGGATTTGTCAAACCCAGCTGCTGGGACACAGAGGGCTGTTGTAATCGCGCACATCAGGAAACGCAGTCACAGATCAGTTAGTGTAGAGATTTAGCTGAGGAAGCTATATTGCTCAGAGGGTGTGTCTGTGCTTGCGTGCAGTTAGAAGTGTGTCTTGTTCCCACCCTCTGGCTGTTTTCCATGTTCGGCTTTGATCTTGAAATCTGGCTCCTTTAGTGCAGCATCCTCTGTATCGAAGAGAAAGATGTGCTTCCACGCCATGCTCTTTATTAAAAATCTGATTCACATCTTTTGCCAGTATTTTCTTTGAGAACGCTCTGAAAGCTTCTCCTGTACACTAGGTGGCAGTATTTTGTAACGATTCTTTGTATCTGGACAATAAACTACCTGAAAACAGAAATATTACCCATTCTTTATATGTAATCTGGTCTGGGTCATGTTTCGCCGTTACTTTCCACAGGTTTTCACAAAGGCATGTGAAATGGAGAGCTGGTCATGGATAAATATTTATAACCAAATCCACCGGCAAGCTCCAGCCGCAAAGATTCAAGCCTCTGTCTGTTCTAGACTTTAACCTTTAACCTCAGGAAATGAAAGAAAAACTTTCACAGTTACAGCAGCCGCTCTGTTCATACACAATATTGTTACTCTCATTTGATAGCAGCAAAAATAAATAATGAAGGCATAGTGGAACTTTTCCAATAAGCTTTTAATGAGACCTTCTTTAAAGCAGATGCTGAAATCAGTTCCTTTGGAACATGTATGTGCTTGTAGTTAAAAAAACAGCCATCTATTGTTTAGATATTGCCATGCATTCCTGTGAATAAATCTACTCTATATATAATTGTAAATATGCTATGTCTTGTCATGCATTGCTTCTTACCAGGCGGCTGATCTTGGCGAGGATGATGCCGATCATGACTCATCCTGGAGTGGAATGAGAGGTGAGTATTTAACTTACATAGGAAAAATAACAAATTGTCTTTTTTGCCATACAAAGATTTAATGACTATATTTTGTCTTTGTCTCTTTTTGTTATTTATTTTTTCATCTTTTTCCTGTTTTCCAATGCTTCTCAGAGTACAAGGTGAGTTCTAATGGAATGCTATAGTTTTTCAAGTCTATCAATTTACCGTTTTGTAGAACAGTAATTCACTTTTAGGTGGTGGGTCCAAAATAGGCGGCTGGACTCCTATCAGGGAACAAAAATATAAATATATATAAAAAAAAAAAGGGTTTTATTTTTGATAAAAGTTGACCCTGCATAGACAGCAACCCAGCTGACATGTTTAAGGCCCAGAAATGTGGTAGGGACATTGTTAAAATCAAGTGGGCCGCACTAGTCTTCAAAAGTGAAGGTGGCTTTTCCCAGTATAGGTCACAAACCCTGCCCTCTCCATGCAATCTAATGGGACGTGAGACAAGCTAAATAATTACATTTTATTGAAAATATATTTAAATATATTTTCAAACATGGATTTGTCATTTGTTGTGGATTTTATGACATGTTAGGGTGTTTGTTTTTTAAAGTAAGTTTGATTTTAGTTAGTTATGTGATGCTACTGTATAAAAATGGGAGTGTGACATCATGATTGGCTGGTGGAATGATCTTCCCATCACTATCCGAAACGCCAACTCCCTTACAACCTTCAAACGACTGCTGAAAACCC
>JAUCMT010000069.1:41422-52601 GCA_032357475.1 Enteromius thamalakanensis
AGCCGGCTGCATAGGTTAACGTTTCGGGGCTGACACGTGATGAACGAACAACTCGGGAAACCAGAAAGGAACGAAATTCACGAGATGACTCGAAAAAAGATACGTTCATTTTGCTGAACGGGTCTCCAAAGGTCTGAGTCAGTTAAATGATCCGAACTTACCATCTCTACCGTGCCGCTCTGCTGCCGGGTGTTGACCAATCGGTGATGGTAAATGATACCTCGTGCCAAACACAGACCAATCACTGTTCCATTCACGCCCCCTCCCCTTCCCTTCTGTTCTCTGTGCCTTGTGTGTGGTGGAAGGTGCTACTGGCAAATGTAACGCAAGTAACTAGCTCGGAAAAATTGTAATAATATTACAATTTTCAGACAAGTAATGCCTTACACTACAAGTTACTGAAAAAAGTAATATTATTACAGTAATGCGTTACACCCAACACTGGTCATATACTTTGCGATGTACAGAGACTGGAAGCGCCTGGCAGAAGTCCCTCACATGACACAAATTCGCGTTTGCTGTGAAGTGAATTTCAAGTACGAATGAAGCGAGTAAACTCAAAATGTTCAAGCGTCCAACTACGCGTGAATAGCGTGATTTATTCTTGCAAGTCGACTCTGTTGTGCACGTAGGGTAACGTAACGGAGCGGGTCATGTGACTCCACACGCGGTATTGTTTTTAAAGGGAAAGTAACTGAAATAATCTTCCTGGAAAAATTAGATTGATTATAGGTTATGAATGTCGATTATGATTAATTTTCGATTAATTGCCCAGCCCTACTCCCCAGTGTCACTAATCATTAATTCCAAATTATGGTCTGTAATATATGTGAACCCCCTTTAGGTGACAAGGGAGAACAAGATATAAATGGGATGTCATGAGGAATATGAGTGCTGTCTAAAATCCTCAAAATATTTTTACTTTTAATAGTTTACTTTCAATAAATGTACAACAGATTCAGGCCCTATTGGCTTTGGACCTGTTTATTATTGGAAACATGAGAAGCATTAGTCACAAATTTAATGAAAAGTGGTAAAACAAAGGGGGAACTAAAGATATTGGAACAACCAAACACTTTAGCCACTAAAGACTGCATATTAATGCTCTGTTAAAACAATGACTCTGGTGTTTTCATCACACACCCAGAAATTTTATAGAACCTTTCAGATTAAAGACTTGAATAGATTGATGTATAGAAATAATGTATAGTCTGCGCTTGTAGCCTCGTGGGCAGTGCGCTGACACATAGCTCTGTTGCGCTTTGGGTGTTGCGAGTTTGCGTCCCGGCTCGCAGACCTTTCCTGATCCCATTTCTCCTCTCTCTCTCCCAATTCACTCTGTCAAGTTTGATCTGTCCTATTTAATAAAGGCTAAAAATGCCAAGACAAGTATCTTAAAAAACAAATAATGTATAAACTTGACAGAGAAATATGTTCACATGGTAAAGAACACACCAAACCATTTTTTCTGTCTCTTTCTCTGTTTCCCTTTATAATAGAGGGAGCATTTACTTTTCTTTCATGCTTAGTTCTATTCAGCTATTCAACTTTTTAATGTGAGCTTAAGTTGTTAGAGCATAACTCTTTGGAAATATGTAATATCTGGTCACTTTGTTTCTGCAAATTGCTGTCAGTGTGAATGAGTCCTTATTAGATTGCTTTTATTTGCTTGCAGTCAACTAAGATGCAACTCTCACTCTTTGATTGAACTCACAGGTCATTCTAAAACCTTTTAAAGCCCCAATTTTGCATCTGAATTTCCCCTAAAAATAATAACATATTTTGTCTTTGCTATATAACATCTCTGGCATCCTGCACTCCATTACAGTGAAAACACACATTAAAATACAACCAAATGCAGTTTTGATATACATCAAATGGCAAACAGTAACAATTACGATGACCTGAATGTTTAAGATGAATCAAAATATTTGATTAGAAAATACCTAAAACACAATCCAAGCTGAACAATTGGATGAGATCATGTATTGATTTTTAAACTTCTTTACAATTGAAGTTTTTTTTTTATTAAACACAGACAAGGATAAAGATGCTCTTGATCAGTCTGAGGTAAATATTCTAATCTTGCATATGGGAGTAATAAAGCTATCCTCGTTAATCGTCCCTCTCCGCACACATGCGCTGTATCCAGCTGTGGAATTGGAGAAGTGAGTCTAAAGGGCGGAGAGAATTTGGAGAGGGAACTAAAAAGAGAGGAAGGAGGTCCCACTTTTCGCCCAGCACGACATGGAGAGAAAGTGGGAGATTTTACTTTAAGTCTCCAAGCAGCTCCCCTTCGAAGGCGCAGCGCTTTGCTGTCGGGATCGCGATTAACAGAAAGCAAACAGAGCTGCTCTGTGTCAGTATCAAGGAGAGATTCAGGGGGCATTTTTTGGAGGAAACGAGACATTGCCGGGCGCTAGCGAGCCAAGGAGGTCTGGTTCGCGCAGGGAGAAAGCGGAGAAAACAGAGACGGCTCTGTTGCGCGGATTTTAATGAAATACAGCAGCTGTCGGACACACGCCTGCAACCTCTACTAACACCGAGTTAGATGCGTTTGACTTTAAGATGCGGAGCGACCCCATACTGTTCGCCTCGAGGGGTGAGTGTCCTGTATCTCCACGAGTGGAGTCAGTTGTTGCACCCTTTGAGACATTCGATATATATATTACTGTTACCAGAAGTTTCATTTATATCAATGTGTCTTCTAGTGAGTTGCAGTCTCACAACAAACAAACAGTAAAGCTAACGTTAGGTTATATAGAAACGCGTTAACGTTACTCATTCTGGGATTTCCACGCGCTAACGCAAAAATTTAATTGAATTTGAACTATACAGTAAGTGAGAAAATACTAAATATTTCATATGAAGGACATTTCAAAAGCGACAGTACCGTTTAGAGCGTTTAGAGTTCATCCCGTGATATTTGCTTCTTTGAATCCTTCATAGAGTTTCTCTCAGGTCAGTTAGAAAAGCCGTTGCAATTTAAAATGCGGAGGCGGTAAATTTAATGACGTTGCAAATAACGTTAAGTCATTGATCTCTGCTTGTTAGTTTGTACAATAAAACTGTTTATATATATATTTTTAATGTTTTTAAAGTGCTTGTAATTTTTAATGGTCAGATTTGCATTCATTTTAAAGAAGTTCTTTTAAATGACACATTTAAATTATTTATATTAGCACTCTAGTATAATTAATAAATCACGTTTGAGAACGAACGATTCCAGTCACCCATAATAACTTTAGGGTGATACAGGTGCCCTGTTATCTTCTGTTACAGAGGTCTGCACTTTCACAAACACAACTTGAGCAGGATAGGCAGGACGTCTGTGATTGGTTGGTTGGCTGGCTGGCAGCTGTGAGGTGTCAGGTATCCCATACGTGCATCACAGCTTTGCACTCTGTTGGATATGACAGAGGCCTATTGTCCACAATGGTTTAACAGTATCTGAGTGCAGGGCGAATGTACTGGGCCAAGTGTGGTTTTGCCATAGCAATGTTAGGTATTATTGCAAGGCTCTGTAAAATGCTTTCTTCTAATTGTTGTCCAGAATATGGGAACATTGTCCATATCATTGTAGCAACATAAATGCATTTAGGTTGATATCAGACCCTCTGCTTTATTTCATGGTCTTCATTACACTGTTAGGGTTGATTTTGTGTTGTATTATCCCTTACATATGTTACTCTATGGTGACACTACAACACCATTCTTTATGTGAAATTTTGGCACTTAAACATGTCACCATAGCTCCAGATGTGACAGTTTTCCTTTTGGATTGGAACTTTTCATCTTGTTCTAAAGCTCATGCTGGGCTGCACTGGTGGTTAATGTGTTTATTGGCATTTATGAACATGGCACAGTGCTGTTAGACCAGTCAGACATGGTACGAATTGGCACTCGATTACTGTGTGTGATGTGGGTACTGGTCTGCTAGCCTACTTGGCTTTATTTTAGGGGGTCTCCTCGCTGACAGTTTCCACACTGATGACTTTTTAAAGGCTTACACGTGCCAGAAACCCCTAAAGCCCTTCTTTCCCTCTCTCCAAGTAGAAATGTCTGAACCAAAAAAGGTGGGAGGAAAGAAGAGAGCTTTTTTAACTTTGCCTTCCTTCATCTTTTCCACCCACTCCTTCAACTGCTGCTTGGCTCCACTGTAGTCTTTTATCATATTTTTCAGGGTTTTTTTCTCTCTCAGTTGCTACCATAAAGAGAGTTCACCATATAAGAGAGTTAATAGCGCTCTAGCCTCTACATTGTCCCCGAGGGGAGAGATTAGTGTAAAAATCCAATAAAATCTTGGGGAAACTCTAAGAAAAAGGAACTCCAAGCATTTATGGCTATTAAATGGAGTGTATTTTTGTTCAATAGTTGGTTCAATTATACCATTGCTTCAATTGTAATTGTTCAATATTCAGTTATTCAATAATGCAGATCAGCGGGGGGTAAGAAGCATCAATTTGTTGATATTTATAGATTTACATAGTATTTTTAATATAGTATTTTGCATTGACAACTTCAAAAGGAATATATTTAATATTAAAAATAAATTTGACATCTGGGATGTCTTCTTTTCATGACACTTTGTTTTCTGCTAAATTACATGACCAATTATTTACATCATCCTCATTAACAATATCTTAGATGATACATCATCATCCTGCACATGGTAAACTCATAAATATGCTATAATTCCAAAAAGTGATTGTTGGTAGGCAAAAAACACAGATGCTGATGAGCATTCACAAATCCACACATAAAAAGGATGCAACACTTCCCTGCTCAGTTTCTCAGGCACCACAGAGTCTCCTCCACCCTCTAGAAGGATGATTCTTAAAGGTTTCTGTAACCAGTGGCCCCTCTCTCCCACCCCTCTGCCCACTGTGGTTTAGGAGTTAGCGCTCTGTAATTATACACACACACACACACACACACACATACACACACACTCATAAACACACAAGTACGCATTTATGGACACATTCTAAACCGTCCTTTCCTAATTGAAACCTCAGTTTTTTCCTCATATGTTCATGCGAACACATATGGATACACATATAATCAAACACAGAGATGAATGTAATCACTCAACCGAGTTATTCTCTTATTGATGATCCCGGTGCGCTTGATATATGTGACTACACAGATGCTGCTATTGAAGCCCATCATTAGTGGGACAGTGGAGCATCTGTTCAATATTTTCTTCTATCCTGTAGTTTTCTACTATTTTCCAGGCATGTGTAACCGAGTGGTGCTCTGGCCTGTGGCAGTGAGCGGTAACCATGATGAGGCCAAACCGTAAAGGAGCCTAATTTCACAAACCACAGACTAGTAGCTGCCTTATTCCCAGCTGCCAAAAGTTTTGTTACAGGCACCAAGTGGCTCTCAGATCTTTGAGAGTTCTATACAGTAACTATATTGATGTTTTAGTTCCAATGGGACAGAGATGTGATCAGATGGACCAGTTATAGGAAAATCAATGCAAATTTTGTTTTACTTCTCATCTTTAACTTAAAGAGCCAATCAGCTTAGTTGGTTTAATCTAAAACACAGATGCGAGTCATTGGCATTATGTAAATTTATTTTGTATGTATCTATAAAAAAAATGTTGCAGTAAGAAACAATAAACAGTACTGCTATTGCACTGTTTTTCAGTCACATTTTTTAGAAACCTTTCGAAGAAAAAAAAAGCAATTCATAATTTCATAATTTTTTATTTTATTTATTTATTTATTTTATTACCACCCACTTTCTTAATAATGGAAAAATGATTAAGATGTGTAAACATGTTTATTTAAAAATAATCATAATATTTATATATATATACAGTATATATTTATAAAAGCTGTTTTGGAGAATTAAAGCAGTTAGAAGTTATTACGAACTGAAAATTACGGTTGCAGGGTAAACTGACTTGCTTTCAAAGAACTTTGATACAACTGTGAAGAACAGCTTGTTTTCCATCCATCTGTTCATCCTCCAAGCTGTTCGGGTTGCAATTTGGATCCGAGTATGAAGAGATGTGTTGTATCTCAGTCATCACCAGCTCTCCGCCTGGATCCTGTCAGCAGACATGAAAGAGAAGCTTTGCACTGGATGAGAGGTCGGCCTCCTTTAGGAAGGGAGGACAGACGAGCAAGAGGTTCACGTTTATGTTCTTGGCAGGATACTAAGCAAAAGAGGTTGTTTGTTATCTTCTTTTTTTTTCAAAGGTTTATTGTCAGCTGTCGCATCTTTCCTCTTCTGAAGTGAGAAGTGGGAAAAATGAATAGCGTCTTGGCTCAGTATGGAAATAGAAATGGAGTGAGAGAGATAAAAGAAGGCAGAAGCGTGAGTGAAGGATGTAAGATGGTGGGTACTCCACAGAAACTTGGCATGGGTTAGTGCCTGATTATATATATGGTAGGTGGAAGATCATGTGTGAGTATATGGATTTGAACAGTTCATTAAAGAGAGCTGCTTTAAGATCTGACGGAAGAGTTAGTCAGGATGACAGAATGGAGAGAAAGGTGCTCTGTAATCTGCATGAACGCACACACACACACACACACATTTCCGTCTGTGAATTTCAAGGATGTTGTTGCTTCTCAGCACGGCCTGGGTGGTAGACCATAACCACATATACATAGACACCTACGCAAATGTACACACTTACTGCATCAGCACACAAATAATACCAGTTCTTGCATGCTGGCAGCATCACAATTGCGTTTGCAGACCACATCCCTCTATGTTATTGCATTTGGGTCGAAATAGTAGAATAATGTGATTTTTGTTCAGGAGAGACTGTGAGTGTTGTTTATTCTGAAAGTTCACTGGGTCAACTTGTCAAACTGGTCCTAGACAACCACCAAACCAAATACCATTCATTATTTCTCTCTGTCAGCACTGAATTAAAATCAGCTTTGCTTGTTGAAACCCTTTTTGGCATGGCATCACGCTTTGGCAGGTATGGTATATTAGTAAAACAAGACAAGACGTTCTCTATAAAATCTCGTTTTGCTGAATTTTCTTTTGTTTGAGATGTGTTCGCATGTCTTTAATTTGTCATTCCTCAGCTGGAGGCATGTCTCTATTTTAAAGATGGGCTGTTTGGACGCATTGCTTTCTATCTTTCATCATGTAGCTTTGTTTACACTAGGGTTAGTCAGTCGAGAGGATGTGAATGAAGAAGAATCAGAGTCAGAGATGTGTGATCGTGGGTGGTTGTGATTGTTTAAAGTTTTTCCTTCTCTTTTCTTTCTCTTTTTCTCTCTTCCCTGACTTTGCCCCCAAGCATAGTTTGAAGGTGGTCCTCATTTTTGTGTGGCACTTGGTGCTCTTTAATACAGCAATTTGCTTTGCTTGGTTGGTTTTTAAAATGTATTTGCTTTCATGTTGTTTGGCCGACTTCACTGAAAGAGCTTCATTAGCTTTATCCAACCTGACATGTGCAAGCTGTTGGACAGGGAATGATAGAGGAACAACTGGAAATTGTATATACATTATTTTCAGGTACTGTAAAATATAGAGTATGCATGATTCCAGAATTATTACATTTTATTGTATCTTATTTGAAATTTTCGTTTGAATGCTTGTTGATTGCTAGACTGTTCCAGCAAAAACCTATGTTTTTCATTTTATTCTTTGCTTAATTTATAATTAAAATTAAGATTTTGAAAGCCTTACTAAAACAGGGTGTGGAGTAGAATGCATGCATATTTATAAGATCATATTACCTTTGCAACAAGGCATTGGTGTGTAATGTAAATTATTATTTCAGCGTGCAGTCCTATAGGAGTGTGATAGTAGTGTTATAGACACCATAACTGAGGAGCAGTTGAAGTGCAAACAGGGGGAAATGTCTATTCAGTTAGACATGAGAACATGTGATTTGAATTATCTAGCAAATCAACAAAACTCTGATTAAATTAGATCTACTTGTGTAAGGGCACCCTAATGTCTTCCTAAATCAATCAGTGCTCAGCCAATCAGTTTAACTATGACGCAAAGGAAAAGTTTTTGTAGTGTCTGTCTTGTGTGTGTACCTTTACAATAGGAATGGAGACGAACCACTCCAACTTTAAATTTGTGTGATATTTATTACTAAGAACTGCAGTCTGAAGGACAAATACCTGCATTCAAATGAACTATAGCCAAGCTGAAAAAGACTGGCTTATGTCCAGGAGTAAGTGCAAGTGTCTGTGTTGAAATCTAGACCAGCAGTCATACAGTGACACACTCAATTTGCTATGCACACTTCATTTCAAAGCACACTCTAATCAGTGAACTCTATTCACTGTTTTACGTCAAGAAACTGTCCCTACAGCAGCCGTCCTCCCCCCTCCAGTCTTATGTAAACCTTCAGCTATGTGTTTGTATGGGCCTGAGCCCATTGTAATGCCGTTTTATAGACTTCTGATTTTCCAGGGCTGCAATTCACATTTGATAGCCTTTGATATTCCTCATGTGCCGTGCCAACAGATACCCATAATTCACTGCTTTTTCCAGATGCCAGCCAACATCTCAGTGCAGAAATGCACATGGCACATCTTTACAGTGGCAATATGAAAAAATCAACAATGCAGAATATTTGACGAAACAAACTTGGTAATTCGTCTTTTGACGCTTCTGTTATGCTTATTAAAGTTCTGATTGTATGTGTTTTTTCAGCGATGGAGGAGTTATTGGTAGAGTTGCGGGTCTTTCTGGATTTGTTGGACAGAGAGTATTTAACTGCTGGAGTGAGAGAGAAGAAACAGCAAATATTAAACATCCTGCACAGAGTTATTGCGACTAGAGGTGAGTCAAAAGCCCTTTTGGTTACTCATTTGACCTTTGACCTCAGCTGAACTATTCACACTGCAGCATATCTCTTCATCATAACTCATGTGTCCCTAAAATATGCATCAATTCAGCTGTTTTTTCAATGTTTTTGTGTGTGTTTTGCTCTCTCAGAGCCCTCATGTAAGACGGAGATACACACCTCTCTCCCAGCCCCTCCCCAGATGCCCCTACCAGAGATTCCTCACCCCTGGATGGTAAGATGTGTATGTTATTGCAATTAATACAGCAAATACTATAAACCAGGACTGGGTGATATACTAAACCTTTCAATAACCTTTTGATAATGTTTAAAAAATAACTTGTGTTGCTTAATATGTTTGTGAATAAAAAGTACAAAAAAGCTTAAAATAGATGTCAAGGACTTTACTGTCAATGAAGATAATAAATTGGTAAAATCATACTCTAAGTTATTCAATATATCGCCCAGCCCTACTAAACTAAAAGTCAACAAGGAACACTTTCTTTACAGTGAGTTTAGTGAGTTTAAGCATTCCTTGTAATCCAGAAACAAAAATAGTGTTGTCCTATATTTGGAAGTTATGTTGTCTGAACCCTGAATGCCACTGGCTGGTGGTTTGATGGTCTCTTTTGTGAAGTGTTCAGTGTTTTTTATGAGCTCTGTAAAACAGCAGCAGGAAGTGTTCACATCAGTTTGCTTTCTGTCACATCACCTCATAGTTGCCGACACACGACCCTGTGGTCTCTTCCGTCACACATGAAACACATTAAGCCATTATGTGCTCTCGTGTGTGACACTTAGAGCAACAATCATCTTTGTTCGAGGGCAGCAGCTTGTGATAAATAGCAGGTGTTCATGGGTCGTGGTTGGTCATTCTCAAGCGCACGTATCCCAGCACCTTGTTTTACAGTCCACCCTTTACGCACTCAGCATTTTACAGTATAATTAGAAACATCCTTTCCTACCTCAGTCATCTGTGCATAACCCCAGTGTGTGTGAGGGGGCGACTGTTCTCGTTCCCAGAAGATGTAAGGGGGCAGGGATTTGTGGGATAGACCATATGAGATGGAGAAGAGAGAAATATCCATTTACTACTGTCCAAGGTCGGACCTGTGCCTGTGCAAAACCTGCCTAAGGAAAGGCAGAACATGAAGTTTCTTTTCCATTGAACTGTTTAGTTTTTCTTATTCCTGCTCTTCATCTACCACACCCTCTACTCCATCCTCTTCTATTTCTCTCTCACACTCTCTCTCTCCCCTGCTATGTGATGATTTAGTATTGCGTCAGTGAGCCAGATTTATAAACTGACTTCTTGTCAGATTTCTGCCAGGCCCAACTCTGCATGTTCAGTGTGTGTGTGTGTGTAAAGCTTTCTGTGACCCATGTGAGTGGTCAAAACCACAGCGGGAGAGACTGAAGAAAAAAAGACTGAAGCTGGGTATGTGGGTGGTGAGATAGGGCCGTGGACAGGACAGCAGACGCCACAGTACGCAAGGGGAAGAATCGCGTCTGGAGACTCTCTGTTCTTGTGTGTGTGTTGAATTGAACTCTGTGGCTTTGGGTTTCTAAACGTTTGGCAGCAAATTCACTGCAAATCTTCCATGTTCATGTACTATAATGAACCCAGGGGAGGAATTTTTGACTTTCCGTTGATGCATAGCTTTCTAAGCACTAATTTAGTTCTTTCAAGCAATAGTGACTATTACTTAGAGACAAGTGAAGGTTATGCTTTCTGCACATGCCTGCACGGATTTGTCTGTGCCCTTTTCACTAGCCATTATTAGAGTGACAGCAGAATTCAATAATGAAAACTTTACATTTTTTTCAATATGTCATAGAATTAAAACACGCTATACAAGAACATGATACAAAAAATATTTAAAAATCTGGTACACCAAAGTTACGTGAAGTTTCTTCCCCCCGTAATGCTGCCCAGTGATATGAGCTCAACATAGTGGGAGGTTCAGTTACTTTTGAACTGACAGTTTCTTTTTCAGTTGACAAGCCGCAAGACAATGAAATTAGTACAATAGAAACAAGCTGCAGCACAGCAGAAACAAACAGCAATACAACAAAATTAGCGTAGCACAACAGAGACAAGCCCCAACAATTAGTATAACACAACACGTTCCTTCGAGGAACTGGGGTAACCTGAGACGTTTTCTTTTAATTGAATAAAAATAAGTTGCCCCTTCTGAAATCAAGCCATTCTCAAATGCATGTCTGTGTGGCGTCACACCGACAGAGGCCACTTCCACAATAGTTGATTGACAGCAGCGTGTCACACAGACTAAACTGGTGTCTTACCTCTGAGCCGCCCTGAGTGAGCCGTCATCAGACTGAGACGCAGAGACAAGCAAGACTCCTAAGAGATTGAGGTGTTTTGTTGTT
>JAUCMT010000069.1:52701-63469 GCA_032357475.1 Enteromius thamalakanensis
ATTGAGGTGTTTTGTTGTTGAATGTATTAATGAACATAGCAGTAGTCATTTACCCCCAACATCTGAGTGACTGAAGAAACGTGCCCTTGATCAACCGAAATGCGTTTATGTTCATGCGAATCATACATGATCCAGCCTCCCCTACAGAAGCAGTGAGTATAATGTCTTTTAATTAATCAAGTTTCACTATGAATACCACTAAAAAAAGACTAAAAACTAAAAAAACTCTGAGAGTGCCTCTGAAAAGAGAGGTAAGGTCAGTGGTGCTCCTGAAGATTTAAAGGGGAAGTACGCAGAACAGAGTGATTTGAAAAGAGCTATTTTTTAAACAAAATATATTACCAACTTTCCATTCCAAGACCCTAAAGAATCATATAAGCTAGTGGAATATTGGCTTTGTATGACTCCTTTAAGGTGGTTTTCTTCCTTTCAAAACAACATATAGACATAATGCCACCGAATGGAACAATACCCCGTCTTGAGGTGTATTTTTTTACATGCCATCTTAAAAACCTGGTGCTAAGATTGCATCATGTCTTGTACTTTCAGGCTCTTTCACCCCAGCGTGCACAGTGAGCTCAAAGACAACAATGCCATGTATCAATAAACATTTGTGGATTCTGTCATGGAGGGGGCAAACCCTGATACACTTTCTAGAGCCACCGAATTACATCCTGCTGTTTGTAGCTAAGCAGAGAGAGAGCATGTGTAAGAGAATATGGGTAAGCCATAGCAGGCTCCGCTGGGATGATGATGACTTCCATCTGTGTTGATGTTGGCTTCTACTCCTCCCCACCAGCATCCCCCAACTGCACCCCAACACACAACGTCACATTAATAAACACAGACGCAGACAAACTCATTATCTGTCTGCTCTTTGTAACCCAAAAGGGAGTCCATTTAAAAAAAAAACTCCTCTTATTAAGGAATTTTTTAAGCTCCTCTTTTCATGTTTTCCCTTCATATCTCGTTGTCACTAAATCTTTCAAAGTTAAATGAAGTTTCTTCTGCTGTACTAGTAACTGTTGATGACAAGAGTTGATCAAACATTCGGGTACTTTGGATCTCTGTTTGCTCTTTCTAGGCCCACAGTGGCAGATAATGGAAATCCCAAGATTCAGTTGTGCTAAAGTAAAGGGCTCTACTGTAACCCCCCCCCCACACACACACCACCTCCCTTTTAAGGAGGGTTAACCGCAGTCTGGAATGCAATGACCTAATCCCTCATTGTGTCATGGACAAAAGAAGGAAAATGAATTATGATTCATGGACGACAATGCATTATGTCCGTTGCCATAGAAATACCAATACAGATGGTGATTTCTATCCCTCCGAACATCTTTTATAGCTTATAGCAAGTGACAGTTTATATAGTCACTTCATTCGGGAAAATGAACTTTCAGTTATTCGGCTGTTTTTTTGTGTGGGACTGCTGGAAAGTTTCTGCAAAGAACCAGAGGAGAGTGAAAAGATTCTCCGAAACACATGGAAAACTATTTGTGGAGACATTACAACATTACAAAACTAACTCCGCTGAGTTAGTCGAGTTGCTGTGCATGAATAGTGTTCAAATGTACACTGCATATCAAGGCAGCCCAATAAGGAAATGTAGAGGTTAAATGATTGAATTATTGTCGATGGAGTGCATTTTCCTGGCTACCCTGCACAGCAACCCCAATACAATAGACCTAGACGTCTGTTAACACTCACACTTATCACGGACCACATAATAACTCTATACACTATGTTATGAGGTGAAATGGTCTGGAAAGGAAGTGTGAAATGAAGTTTGAAGCTCGTTTTTGAAATCTAGGTCAAGTACGTACCTTATACATAAGCACAGACGTATTGATGGACTAGATGTTGCATGAATAGGTGGAAGTGCACTTTTTTCTGTAGGTGCAGATATGCTTCATACAGATTTCCAGCTCAGACCAGAGGTGGAACTATGCCTAAAAATACTTGAGTGGCTCTAGTACGGAACGCTGCTTCAGCAAGACTCTTCACACTGCAGTTTTTGCCTGGAATTCTGTCCTCCCTCCGGGCTTAGATGCCCTGATGAACCGAAACCATAACAGGCAGTAACACAGCCGTCTTCTGTGTTTAGCTGAGCAGTTTATGGCTTGATGAGACGGAAGGAACTGATAAATGGCGCTTCTGTATTCAGGGAACATTCAGACTGGAAATGACAACCATGAAAGAAAAACAGAACTTTGCCCTTTTGATTTTTCATATTTCATTGTTTTTTCCCCCACATTTTTGACAGGAGGACACTACTGCTTAAAAGTTAGGGGCCTGTAAGATTTTTATATATATATATGTGTGTGTGTGTGTGTGTGTGTATAGAATTTTCTAATGCTCACCAAGGATGCATTTTAGGATGCTGATAAAATATTTCTTAATTTAATATTATTGCACTCTACATTAACAAATTTCTGTTTAAATATCTTGTAAAATGTAATTTATTTATGCTATGGCAAAGCTGAAATGTCAGCAGACATTACTCCAGTAATCATTACATCACATAATGTTTGAGAAAACATTCTATGCAAATTTTGTGCTCAAGAAACATTTCTTACTATTATCAATGTTAAAATGTTGTGTCGCTTAAGATTTTAATATATATTTTCACAATATATCTGGGATACATATTTTAGGATTTATTGACTGTTAAAAAGATTAGCAGTTTTTTTAACATTTAAATAACATTTAAAATGACTTTACTGTAACTTTTTATACATTTAGTGCATCCATGCTAAAGAAAATGATGTCTATCATGAATCTCTCAGAAAATGTGATGGATATGACAGTGTTAATGTGTTTGGTCTTGGTGGAATATATATTTTACGCTACTGAATTGCTACTAATGTTGGTTATTGCTGTTGTTGTAGATTCGTGCTGCTACATAGATACAAGAACTTTTGCTTCCGGTACATAAGCAGATACAGTGCTGTGAGTATTTAAGACATACTGCTAATGCACAAATAGCATATAAAAACCTGTAACATAGGGGTGCCCACACTTTGTTGTGGGGATCTATTTTTCAAATGAGAAACTCGCTGAGATCTACCAAGTGAAAATAAAAAAATAAAAAAATCCATAATAAAAAATAGGCCTAAAAAAGTTTGTCGGGATGTATATATCTTTATTTTGCATTAATTACATTAATTAAATAAAATAAATGAAAAAATATATATACTACTAATACAATAATGTTCAATTCTTAGTACCCCCATATATACTATATACTACTAATATATACTACTAATAAAATAATGTTCAATTTTTAGTACCCCCATAAGCAGTGGTTCTCAACCTTTTTTACTTCAAGACCTACTTCTCTCCAAATCAATATTCACTAAAACCTTTGTATTTTCATGTTGTTGTTTTTTTCAACAAAGCAAATACAAGGTAGATTTAAACATTGCATGTTTTTTTTTTTGCCAACATATTTTTTATAAATGTCAAATTAGGTCAAAGTATGATCTGAGGGTGTACATATGTACATGAACCTTAATGATCCTTAAAAATTTCTCCAAAACACGCGAGCATTCATTATAAAACATGCTGTATTCAACAACGTGACTATTCAGAGGTGTATTCAAGTAGAATTGATTTGTCGTCCATCAAAACTTTAGGCTACTAGTGTGACACCGGCTTCTTTTATTCAGCCGAGAGCTGTAATTTGCGTATCATATTCTCATACAGCAGTTTTAAGCCACCACGTTCATTCTGTGTTTCCCACATAACATTGTGAAATGGTTTGCTGCTTCGAAATACAATCTATTTATACATATTTAACATTATTTAACATATTAGTTATAACATTAGTGAATAGACTATTATTTAGTTTTATGTTATCTTGTGCCCCCCGGTTGAGAACCATTGACAGCGCAATCTACAAGTAATGCCGTTGCAGTTGACCTATTGGGCACCCCTGCCATAGCAGATCTACACAGGTGGAGATGGGGAGGGTGAGGGTTTCAGAATAAATCTGAAAATATGATGCAAAATGCTCTAGTGAACACTAACAAGCCATTTAAATGTAAAGCAGTATGCTGATTGGCTGCATATGCAACATGAACCAATCAGCTTGTGCGAAGTAGTTTCAAAGCTTTCAATTTTCAGTAGTTATCCATATGTACAGTATATGCCATCTAGAGATCTCGACAAAACTTGGCATTCATTTCACACACAAAAAAATAAAAAATAAAGTCTTCAAGAAGAAAGGAAAGACCAGGTCTTGTGTTAAACATACATTTAAAGTATGTTCACTCTTAGCTATCCTCAAAAATGTGGAGTGTATGGGGAATTTTGCATGTTCTGGTCTTCATTATATCTTAAGCCAAGTTGTAATAACTAGCACTGAGATAAAATATCATCTTCTACCCCAGACGTTAAACACACCCTTCTCTCATGTGCCAGGAGGTCACACTAAAACATTACAATTTATATTGATTTTTTCATCACATGTGTGAACAAAAACCCTCAGGAACCAGCAGAGTACAGAATAAATACTGAGTTCAGCCCAACACACAATCTATTTGATGTTTTTGTTGCCAATATACTATGAGCAAATTTAGGCCATGCTGTTCTAGCCAACATCAATAGTCTAAAAAGCATTAAAGTGTGATATTTCTTGGTAATATCTGAACATAGAAGGTTCCATAACAGTTACTTCCTAAAAAGAAAAATGGAGTAAAGCATTTAGCACATACCGTCTGCTTTAACTTTCCTCCTACAGTATATTTCCATGTCGTCTTTCAGTGTTTTTAATGTAAATAGCCGTTTATGTTCTGTGTTACTATTGTACCATATTTTGATTAAGTGTGCCAGGTGGCAGCTGTGATCATTGGTCCTTTGGTCTCTAGAAATGTGTTGTAATTCCCCCACCTGGAAAGCACTGGAAAATAACCATGCTTTCTGTGAGCAGAAATGAAAGAAAAAGAAATAAAGACAGACTTTCCATGGGTTAGAGGGGAAAAAAGGAAAATGAAAAGCGTTTATATGAGTTTGTCATCAACCATAATTGTTTGCATGCAGCCTGGGAAATGAGGGAGACTCTGGAGGGCCTGTGTTGTCATGACAACACCAGGTTGTCACATGTGCTGCCAGCGGGGCCCAACCAACCCAAATCAGGCCCAAATCAGACGGTCTTAAACACATTGTAACTCACACATGCATGCTCATTTGCGCTCATATACACACAAGCTCTCTTTCTCGTTTTCTCTCTTTCGAACAATCCCACTCACACACTAATAGTGTGTCCACTGAATATAGACACCAGGGGCCTTGTGTAAAAAAACGTTGCATATATTTCATCCTGGAAAGTATTTGTATGAACAAATGTTTTCCGATTTTTTAACTCTTGTAACTTTAAACTTAAGAATGGAAATGCATATAGAGATATTTAGATTTTCTTCAATAATTTTTTTTTTTTTTTGGTGGGGGAAGGGGGTTTGGTGGTAGCACTTTAGTATAGGGAACAATTATCACTGTATTAATTAGATGCTTATTAGCATGCATTTTACTAGCTGTGACGATGAGTACAGACACGGGCGGATCCAAATGCAGGCTTTTATTTGCAGGCATGGTCATAAACAGGCAGGTTCAGCTCAACGGCAAACAGGGATAACGCAGGCAACAATGTACAAGAAATCCTTAAGTGTAGCAAGGGTCGGGTGATCGGCAAACAAAGTCAAAAGGGCAAAAACAGAGCAATGATCAGATGAATGAACTAATGCTTTGTACGGAAGAAAACACTCACAATACTCAAAAAACACACATTAACACATTATAAAGGCGAGACAAGGGGATTAACGAGAGGGCAGAGCTGATCAATCACCAAGGAAACTAACACAAGGGAAGCAAGGTGCATTGGGAGATGAACGTTCACAATAAAAGTCTGGGACAGAGGACCTCCAGGGCGGAGCAGGTGGAACGGGAGCCCACCAGGGTGTCACAGGTAGAACGGAAGGCCAGGGTAGCACAGGAAACCAGGGCAGAGCAGATGTGACTGTAAGAGAGAGCACAGAGAGATTAATGACGGCCTCCTTGGCATAGACAGTGCAAGCTATGAGGTTGCAGGTGGCCTTCGTGGTTGGATCAGGGCAGGACGAGAGTTCGAGGACGGCCTCCTTGGCAGGAGTAGGGCAGTTTGGGAGTTTTAGAATGGCCTACATGGACGAAACATTGCAGGACAAGAGTTTGAGGACAGCCTCCATGTCCAGAACAGGGCAGGACACAGACTCAATAAGAGCTTCCATAGCTGTGACAAGGCAGGACGAGAGGCTAATGGCTTTCCTTATGACTGAAACTGGGCAGGTAGGGAGTTCAGCGGCCTCCGTGGCTGTAACTTGACATGACAGGAGCTCATGGGCAGCATATTTTGCTGGGCAGACTCATGGGCAGCTTCCTTAGTCGTAGCAAGATGAGGTGTAGGTCCTATGGTGACCCTTGTGGCATGGACTAGAAATAATGAGCGTTTAATGGCGGCCCTTCTGGCCGTGGCAGGGCAAGGTGAGGGTTCAATGGCACAAACTGATGGACCTGGAGGCTGTGCATCCACCAACGGACCTCCAGAGAATCTATAACCAAAGTCAAGATCTCCGGGGGTCGTGCAAACCACTGGTGGAGCCTCCAGGAACTCTAGGTCCACATCCGACACCTCTCGGGTCAGTGCAACCATGCCAGGAAGCACCAAGGAAACAGGCACCATCTCTGTGATGGCCTACGCTGGGATCCTAGGGAGACCGGCAGTTCTTGCTGACATCAGTGGGCAATCCACCAGGCTGGACACCAGCCCCAAAGGCCTTCAGAAACCCTGGTGTCTCCAAGTGCCCTTACCTCAATGCTGGGGAACATTAGAGGACCATCCGAGGTGGCTGGAGACTGTGGCTTGAAATCCGTAGAGGCTGGAGGATCTGGTGTGGCAGCCATCCTGTGCAGTAGCTCTGGGTTGGAAGCCATCTTCCGGCCAGCTAACATTTAATGGCGAGACAAGGGGATTAACGAGGGGGTGGAGCTGATTAATCACCAAGGAAACTAACAAGACCCAAACACAAGGGAAGCCAGGCACAGTGGGAGACAAATGTTCACAATAAAAGTCCACAAAACAATGGAAACACTGACAGACAACATAAGCATATTGGCTTTTTATTAGAACTTACTTATTAGAAATACATATTCTGCATGACCAGGTGGCGGCTTAATCCTAACCAATACCAAATGTTGTAGTCAGTTAATAGTGAGGACTGGACCTTAAAGGATTAGTACACCTCAAATTTACTCACCCCCATGTCGTTCAAGCTTTTTATTTTTTCCTTCTTCAGTTGAAAAGAAATTAAAGATTTTAGGGAAAACATTTCAGGATGTTTCTCCATATAATTCTTGAATGCTTTACTCAAAAACCTTTCTTTGGGACTTGACCTAAAAAGAAAACATGAACATCTTGGAAAATATTGGGGTGAGTAAATTGTCATTCTGGAAGTAAACTACTCCTTTAAAATTAAGTGTGACCATTTTTTCCGCAGAACTATATAATTATTTACATTTATAAGATTTCTTTTGCTTTATCTGCCATCTTGAATGAATTTTTTTCCATTGACCTCATTCTACTGCTTTCTAGGATTGGCTTCTCCGCTAAGGATAGATCCAATTCTACCCTGCCCTAGCAATTTAGCCAAATGAAAGTATCATAGAATATAGTATAATTATACCGCCTACCTTTGGGTACAGTCTTGGCATCAGAAGAGTGTCAATGGTAACGTAAAATTCTCCCTGCGGAGGCAGCACACTAGATTTTGGAACTGAATCTTTATTGCAGCAAGCTAAATGAGTGATAGATTGTTAGGTATTACCTTTATTTATTACAGTTGTTTTTGTTTAAACACAGATGGAGAAATCCGACCAAACAACTTGCGTTAGGTAACATGCCCACAATTCTAATGGTGTGCCTCCAGATGGGAATAAAGAATAGCAAACAGGCCTGAACTCCTTTTCCAGAACAGTTTCTCATCTTTCTAATCTGTAGCTCGCTCTACTCTAGTTTCCTTCTTTTGATTTGTTTGTGTTGTACTTTCGCTTTCTACATTTTCTTTTCTCTTTTTCTGCATATTGCTCTTTTGCCATATAACTCTCTTTTTCTGACAGCTTTGTTTGTTAACATTCCCTTTGACTCTTGCCACAGATGTTGATGTGTACACTCTTGGACGGTTTGTATTGACCTCACTATGATGTTAGATGAACGTTTGACCTCTAAGATGGACTTCAGATAAAATGCATAAAGCCTCAGATGTTTTGATATTGTTAACTTTTGAGGTTTCACAACTGTAGATTTTTACATCCTTTTTAAATGTTTTGTATTGTTATTGTTTGTATGGACCTTGATGTGTCTTGAATAAAAGTTGATTGATTGATTGATTGTAGGCTTTTTTTGGAGCCAGTGAAGCTGATATTTTTGAACTCACATTTCTAGGAAAAGCCAAAACGAACACTCTCATCTAGGAGTCTGTATGATTGACTTGACCATTTTCTCTCTTTCCATCCCAAAGCCTCCAGACAATGGGCCTCCTCCCTTGCCGAGCTCCTCTCTTCCGGAAGGTTATTATGAGGAAGCTGTTCCACTGGGCCCTGGGAAAGCACCAGAGTACATCACCTCTAGTAAGGACAGTTTTTAACATCGCACTATAAAAATGTGTTATACATCTTAGAACTATAACAGTGACATAGCTGCAGCCGTGACCTAAGAAAGAGCTTTTTTTGGCATTAATTTGAATAAAATTCAATAATCAGAGTCCCAACTCTGTTCTCAGATTATGACTCGGATGCCATGAGCAGTTCATATGAGTCGTATGATGAGGAAGAGGAGGATGGGAAGGGGCAGAAGATGCGTCACCAGTGGCCGTCTGAGGAGGCCTCCATGGACCTGGTGAAAGATGCACGTATCTGTGCGTTCCTGTTGCGAAAGAAACGTTTTGGACAATGGACCAAACTGCTCTGTGTCATAAAGGACAACAAACTGTTGGTGAGCACACACTTTCACAGAGATGGACACCTATACTAGAGGGGAGTGGGGCAGGTTTTGCCACTTTTTACATTTCTTTAAGCTGGGAGAAATGAGATAAAGACAGCAATTTTTAAAAAATGTAAACATTTAAACAGTTTTTTATAAGTGTTACTCAGTTTACCCATCGGCACATATTACATAGTACATATTACTCTCCCACTGCCTCTTCTTTTAGGAGATTCTGCTTGGTTTAACTCGGCTTATGTTGTAGTGTGTAAACAAAATGATTTCAGAGGAAAATATTTATAAGCTAAACAGCCTCTTTAATGTGTCTCTCTTTCTCTAAGTGCTACAAGTCCTCCAAAGATCAGACTCCACAGATGGAGCTTCTCCTGTCTGGCTGCAGTATCACACACATTCCCAAAGACGGCAAGAAAAAGAAGCATGAACTGAAGATCGTCCATCAGGGAGCTGATGCCCTGGTGCTTGCTGTACAGAGCAAAGAACAGGCCGAAGAGTGGCTAAAGGTAATCAATTGGCTCAAAAAGTGCTTGGCTAATAGGAATGTAATTTATTATGAAGAATCTAGAAACCAGCTGTCAAACAGTACGTTTTTTCTGGTGAACTACATGGATATGGTTTTGTTTTCAGTAAAGGCGTTAAACAAACCAGCAGTAGCATTCCTCAGCTCCAGCTGTTCAGTGTTTGTATTCAGTTGGGTGTGCGGGGTTAAAAGCAGGTTGCTGTGTACACACTAAACACATACTCAGTATACATACTAGTACATCTTTGTTCAATATATTTAAATATTTCATAATAACTCAGTTCTTTTCACCACCATGCACAAGACTCGTGTGATCCTAAACTCTAAAAGGCGTTTCCTAGTTTAAGTTCAAAGGATTTTAATGTTAATGATCTATTTAAAGCTGTTTTCCTCCGCATCTGGTTTTCACAAACATTGTGAAAAGTGCTAGTGAAAGTCTCTGGGCTCTCGTGTGATGGATCTACAAGTTTATAATCTGAAAGCAACTTATACTACATAAAAATTATCAAAACCAGCTGCAGTCAATTGGCGGTTGATGAAAATCGTTTCCCTCATTGCTGTCCATCACTCCTCTGGTGGCACTGTTTATAAAGACATCACTCGTTGCAACAGTCTCATTTATAAAGACAAAAAAAATTAGATTTTCCTATTCCGTTACTATGATTCTGTGTGGAAACGAGCTTCTGTTTATTGATTTGCGGGCAGGAAGGCACATGCAGTGATCTTTAAAGCACCTTCAAGTGGGTGTGGACAATCAGACTGTGCAAATATACAGCCCGGGAAAGCAACAACAGATTTAATTGCTGTTTAGGAAGGGGGCATAGCTCTGCGCTGTTTGGTCAGGTGTCGTGTGTACTAAAAACATACTGAAGCAATTGATTTCTGTGTGGGATAAACAGAAACCACTCTAGCTTGGAGGGATTTGTTGTATTCATGTTTCATTCATGCACACACTGGGGTATAACAACTCAATAACTATATGAAGAAGCATGTTTTTAAATCAGTAATAACCTGGTCTATCATTTTTTCCTTTGCAATACTGCATCTAACGTTTCCCTTATAGAATAGTTTATTTCCACTTTAAAAAAATGGTTACAACCAGGGCTGTGCAATTAATCGCAATCGCCAAAAAAAAAATCGCAATTAAAGCACATGCAATTTCTAAATCGCATAAGGCTGCAATTTTTTTCTATTAATTTATTTAGATTTTTATTCAG
>JAUCMT010000069.1:63569-78982 GCA_032357475.1 Enteromius thamalakanensis
GAAATGTTTTGTTATGCACTTCTTATGCACTGAATACATGAAGCTTGTTTGAAAAAGCAAAAACAGTTGCCAAAATCACTAATAAAATCGCAATCGCAATATTAGTTTTAAAATTGCAATATGATTATTTCGTCCATATTGCACAGCCCTAGTTACAACTGAATGTCAATGTGAATTAATTGACATTATGCAATGTTACATTCATGTACAGTAAGTACTCTGTGTGCATGGCAATATGTGGAGGTGTTGGCAAGTTTGTGGGTTTTATTTAATTAGAGACAAATAATTGCCTGGAAATATCGTTAAAACCTTAGAAATGTTGGAAAAGTGGTACAATGTCTGTAGTCCAGTTTCTTTATTTATTGTAGTGTGTTTTTTGGAACTTGTTTATTGTCTTTTTTTCTAGATTAAATGAATAAATAGACATTTAAATCATTAAAAATGCTATAAATAATCCAATGAAATGCTTTTAAATATTCACAAGATGAGATTGTTTCTAAATGTGTTCTGTTTTGCAGATGAAACTTAGTTTTTAAAAGTGGAACTAAATGGTTTAAATGGAAGCCATTAGTAATAAAATGAGTGGAGTATTAGGCGATAAGGAAACTTTTTGTGAGCTTTAATGGAATACTTCAAGTCTTCAAACAAAATTGAGGAACATTATAGAAGCCCAGAGGCGTTTGTGGTTCGTTAATGCTTTATCCAGTTTGCTAATGATTTATTTATGGAAAGTTTTGGCTTATTGTTTTCCATGATTCATTTTTTAAATTCTTTTTAGTGTTTTTATCTCTGCTCTGCACTGTTTTCTTCTTTGTTCTCTCTCTCTTCCAGTCTTTATTCGATTAGTTCCCCCCATGTAGCTCCTCTGTTCTGATCCTTTGGACAGGCCTGGGGAAATTCCACCTCCTGTCTTTCTTCTTCCCTTCGTTCTTCTTTCTTCTCTCTTTTTTGTCATCTGAGTCTCCTCTGCCCTGGGCTTGAATGGTAAGATATGGAGTACATTCTTTTTGAATGTATCAATGAACGTGACCACTTTATAATGCTGAGAATTTATTCCTCTTGCTGGGGGGGGGCGGTTTGAGAAGAGAGTGTGTAAAGGTGAGCTTCTCTCTTTGTTCACTCGACACTAATGGTTATAAGTTTTTTTTTAAGAAGTTACCCCCAGGTAATGTGAGGTCACGCTTATATGTGGCGGCGAAGAGTCTGTGCAGTCTGGAGATCTCTGGATATCTCATTCACACAGAGCCACTGCGCAGCATAGACAGCCACGAGAGCAATGACGCATGTAACAGCCTTCCAGCTGCACTTCCAACTGCATGTGACGTGCCCAATCCATTTGAGCGCATGTGCATGGCAGAACGTGGAGGTGGTGGAGAGTTAGTGGCATCTGTTTGACTCCGAGCAAAGAAAGTTTTGGATTATTCAAGGGTTCTCATGGGAAATGGAATAAAATTTCAAGGCCTGGAAAAATACGAAAAATAATAAAATCTAATGAAATAATGAAGTCTTGGAAAAGTCATGTATTGTAAAAAATATATTCTCTAGAAAACTACTCTTTTTTTTTTAAGCTCTAAGGAAATTTCTCTAGTTAAAATTATTTGTTTTTAAAAAGTATTTATGGATATAAAAATATATCAGCTAAATTGATCTTTAAGAGAACATTAATTCCAGAGAAGTCATGAAATTCATGGGGCAAACGTGTGGCAACCCGAAGGTGTAAGAAATGCAAGAAAAAGTATTTTTAATAGAAGAATTAAAAAGGAGATTTTGGGGGATATTGATAAATACCAAATTTCTGTCTGTTATTTTGCACTAATTTTTTGTTCTTTGTGCTTTAAGGTAATGAAGGAAGTCTGCTCTAATGGAAATGGAGTGGTGGATTGTGACAGAGCTGGCTCTGGTTCCCCTGTTCACAAAGCAGAGATGGAAAAGGTGCAAATTCATAATTCTATTATAGTATAGTACTGTGTGAGTGTGTGTTTGGAGAGTGCAGAGTGCATGCTGGTCTACCTACATGAAGGTTTGTGAGACTGTGGCAGTTTGCATGCTTGCCAGCTTCACCACACCTCAGTACCCTGTATAGGCGCCTCCTCTCTGTGTTCATGCACAGTGGCTCTGCTGCCAGGGCACAGAGGGCTATAAAAGCTGCATATGCATACCAAATTCCAGGTTAAATAGGTGTGGGAGGAACTGTGATCTTATCATTCTTTAGAACACATTCTTTAATATGCTCTATGCAGCAACATATTTTTTGCAGCATGCGCATGTTGCACTTGTTTATGTGTGTGTGCTGTTTTTAAGACCGATCTAAAGGGGGTTTAATGTCAAAGCTCTTAAACTGGCACAGCATGCACGAGCCTAGTCTAATTATTCACACTTTAATGCAAAACAGATGCGCTTCGAGATTTGTTTGGGTAGACTGCAGAGGTTTAAGTGTATGGGCTTGAGTTTTCTATAATCTTTGTGTGTATGTATTTAATGTGTCTGTCTATAAACAATTTATATATTTAATACATGTAACAATGAATCCACTGTTATTTGTGCCAATACGTGTTTATTTTTCTGCTGCAATGCATGATTTCTCTGTTACTGCAAGCATACCTGTAACCTAACTCTTGTTTTGCAGAAGCTGTCCAGCGATCGACCCAGTTCAGATGGAGAGCCCTGTCATGAAAATGGCATCTCAGATGTCAAAGATCCTGGTGAGTTTTAATGTTCAGTCCTTTTATTTTGGCCCATATCATTGAAGACGACAGATGTAGAGTTCCTTTATATAAAGGAAGAGTATTTTGTGGCATACAGTACAAACAATAAGAAGCTATTCTGTCTGTGTCTAAAATACTTGATTCAGTGTTTAATTAGTATTTGATAAGTTGATTCAATAAAAGTTATTAATAACAAACATGGCTACACTTTATTTAGGTAGTCCACTTTAGACATTCTACTAAGTATAAGTAACTTTGTAACTACATGTCAACTAATTCTTAGAGTGCGCTGTTATGGTAGGTTTAGGGTTAGTAGAATAAGTTGACACATGCTTGCAAAGTTTCTCATAGTCAGTATGCTATGGAAGTTTTAGATGTAGTGCTGCACGATTAATCATATCGCATCGCATTGTTCTCCGAACACTGTGAGCCATGTGCTTTGATTTATGTCATTTCTCTGCACCTGCTACGCACTTCTGCACCGTCCCTGTGTGCTGTCATCTGTTAACATGGGCACCGGAAAAAACTTGGTAAAACAATAGAGCAAAAAATCTGAACAAATTTAATCCCATAAAGTGGATGTTTATTTGACTTGAACAATTCCATTGTTTGAACAACAGCTAAATCAGGGAAGATCCTTCTTAAATAATCTAATAGGATTATTTTTCTAGTATTTACAGCACGGTGTCTCGATCTGGGATTGAACTTTTCGAGACATCTGTTTCAAGTCTGTGGAAATGTTTCTTTTTTTTGTTTTGAGACTGCCTTGCCTCAGACGTGTTGGTGAAGAATTGCCTGATTTGATTGGAATCCAAAACTTGTGCATCTGTAAACCCATATGATTGATAGCTCAGCATCACGGCCACAAGCCGCAGTAACTGCTGTGCTGTTGTCACTTGAGTTATAGCAGCTGACCTCTGATAAACCGACGGATAAACAAAGGCTGATGTCTTATAATAATTCCTGTAAAATGTAAGGTTATGGAAAGATATTGAGAAAGAGTTAGCAGAAAAAATATTAACCATTTCTATCTGATCTTCTTTGTATGTGTCTGATAGCGCCTTAGATATCCTTACACCACACCAGCAGCAATCTACTGCACTTTTTTAATGAAAGATGGAAGACAAATTTTAAAGAACCAAGCGTATTCTTTCCAGCTGTCGTAAGTGCTGAGACGCTGTGAAATCATATTAGCCCGATCACAGAATTTTCCCCTTATGATAAAATGAAGAACTACGTCTGCATAGGTCCTTTAAGGGCCAATGGTTTTTGCATCTGTGGTGGCTCTGGGTTTTGCCTCATGCTAGAGGCTGCTGTGCAGAGACGGAGAGACTTTAGAGGACTCTGGGTTCAGATGGGCTTAGCTTTAATTAAAGGAGTCGCCAACTAAGATGTAATCTTCTGAAATGGAGCTTGGACCAAGTCAGGTCAGAAGAGCAAGAGTTTTCTTTCTCCTTTGTAAGCTGCTTTTGTAGTAAACCTTTTGAAAAGGAGAAAAGCAAATTTGTTGTGCTGTAGTGTCTTGCACACTTTAACCAAGTCGAGATCCCAAACTGCTAGTTTGCTCACACTGTCCACCACGGGTTTGGAATAGGATGTGACCTGAATGGGATTGCAGTGTGTCCTTTCATTTATCAATGTTTTTTCTAGATCTTTTGTTTCTTATAATACTATTTACCACAGACCACACTCCTCAGATAAAAGTATCCGAAGAACGAAGTCGGTTTCACGCACTGTTTAGGATTTGGATTTGAAGTCTGAAGACGTGTCCTGTCATTGTCAGTTCAGCTTCTTACTATCTGGCCTAAATTACTAACATTTTAAAGTGAACAGATTGCCGTTTGTCAATTTCCATAATTTAATCTTTTCCCACCAAATCCACCCCACAAACAAAATATTTTCCAAACCCACCCCTTGTCATAGTTGCAACACCAATGGATTTCTAGATAACTTGCATAATGTATTACTTTATAAATTCCCATATATATATTTCACACTCTGACACTAATTTGCCTTTTTTTCAGCCAAAGGCAAGAAGAACTCTAAATCAGAGCAGAAAGGCACAGTGGGACGTGTGACTGGAAAGAAGATCACTAAAATCATAAGCCTAGGCAAGAAAAAACCATCTACAGATGAACAGACCTCATCGGCAGAGGAGGACGTACCAACGTGTGGTGAGCGGTTGCAATACCATTTTGATATACATCATCATTCAAACTTTGGGGTCGTTAAGATTTCAAATATTTATAATATATATAAGAGGTTTTTTTTTGCTTAGAAAGTGCATTTATTTGATCAAAAATACAGTAAAACAGTAAGATTGTGATATAGTATTACAGTTTATAATAACGGTTTTCATTTTCATGTATTTAATTAAAAGTAAAAAATTTTACATACAGGAACAGGTAAAATAATGCCTATATGAACAACTAACTGTAATCAGACACTGTACACATCTGTAGTATTCATAGTGACAGATGGTAGTAAATATCTAGACTTTTTTATTGCATATTTCAGGATTTAGTTTGATCTGTTTTGAGCAACTCCCATTGTTTTCGTCTTCTCAGATATGCAGCCAAAACTCTGCTCTGTCTAGTTTTTTCCATCTAGGTTTTTTCCGCCACCTAAATGCATTAACCTAACAGAGGATTGACTCGCTCTTCAACCACATAATACCATGATTTTTGCCATTCTCATCACCTTAGAGAGGTTGATAGTCCTAGCATTAATGATTGACAGCATGTGAATCATGTTTATAAAGCATTCAATTTGCTGGCTGTGGTTCTGTTCATATTTTTACACTCTCAGAATTTGATTGTCTGTCCTAGAAATTCAAGAAATTGCTTTAGTTAGATAATGCAATTAATAACCAAAGTTGCAGAAGCAAGGCAGACAAAATGTGACCCTTGACCACAAAACAAATTCAAGTCAATTGTCCAAATGAAGTTCTTAGCAATGCATGTTACTTATTAAAAAATCGAGTTTTGATATATTTATGGTAGGAAATGTATCCATGCATGCTTTTTGAATAAAGTAATAGGTGTAATAGCTGCTGATTCTGTATCATATTTCTATATAAATTCTGTATCATATTTTTTCAAATTTTAATATTAACAAAATATAAACATTTTCAAACGATTCTCCCCTCAATCCTATCCCCAACACTATTAAACTTCTGTTTGTTGGCTGTAATATAAATCTCTCGGCCCAATCCTACATTAACAGGCTATCTGAACGTGCTGTCCAATAACCGCTGGAGAGAGCGCTGGTGCCAGCTAAAAGACAACCAGCTGTTGCTGCACAAGGACCGGGCAGATCTGAAGACACACATGGCCTCTCTGCCGCTGCGGGGGTGTGAGGTCATTCCAGGGCTAGACTCCAAACATCCCTTTGCCTTCCGTCTACTGCGCAATGGACAGGAGGTGGCTGTTCTGGAGGTACGTGCCAAGTCCCTCAGCTCTTTGCGGGGCAATTAATGTGTCTGAGACAGGACCTCAGGGCAGGGATTAGATGGATGGTTTGGTTGGCTTGCTTTCGTAATGATGTCACTGCTGTATCATGTGTAAAGTGGATTTGCAGAGGTTGCGTAGATTGGTGCTTTATTTGTCTCATATTTCACTGACACTCATTCAGTGCATCTTTCCTCACTCGTTTTCCCGTTAGGCCTCCTCCTCTGAGAGTATGGGAAGGTGGCTGGGGGTCTTGTTGGCTGAAACGGGCTCCACAACAGATCCTGCTGCACTGCACTACGATTACATTGACGTCGAAACCACTGCTAATGTCATTCAGCTGGCCAAGCAGTCATTTTGGTGAGAACCCAGTACTGCTAAAAAAGGTTTTATTACTGTCGCATGCCAGTAACTTTTTCGGTAACGCTTTTGAATAGGGAATGCATAGATTAGTTAGTAAGGTAGTTGTTAGGTTTAGGTATGTGGTAGGATTAGGAGTTTTAAAATGTGCTCATGCAGAATAGGGCATTAATATGTGCTTTATAAGTACTAATCAATAGCTAACATGCTTGATACCACCAAAAAAATGTAATAGTTTTGGAAAGGTTTGCTACACTGCATTTGCATCTTCATATTTATAAATATTTAAATACATGTTTAACATAACACTGCTGTTTATTTAACAGCATTTATTCAACGTTTATTCAACAGTTAATTTAATATAATGTTATAGAATATTTTATTTATTATGTTAATTTATTCAATTATATATTCTATTACATTTACATTTAGCAGATACTTTTATCCAAAGCGACTTACAAATGAGGACAGCTATGAAAATCGACAAAAGAGCAATGATATGCAAGTGCTACGTATGACAAGTGTCACTTAGTTATATTTGTATGTATTTATCTGTAACTTGTATTTGTAATTGTGGTTATTAAAAATAGTTCTCATTGTTTTTATCTTTCATTAATTATCCATTTTGTAATCACTTCATTTTGTTTATTTATTGGGTCGTATTTATTATAACTTTATATAGTAATATAGTACCATTAAAAGGTTAGAGGTAGGATTTTTTCACTAAGAAATGTTTAATTTTTATACAGCAAGGATGCATTAAAGTGACAGTAAAGACATTTCTAATTCTACAAGATATTTTAAATAAATGCTGTCCCTTTTTTTAAACTGTATATTAATAAACAGTGGGAAAAAAAGAAAAAATATATGACTGTTTCCACAAACATTAAGCAGAAAATTTAGCTTTAAAGTACGTGTTATTTTACTAAAACGCTACTTCACAATATTACTGTTTTACTGCTGTTTTGGTCAAATAAATGACCATAAATGGCTTTTTTTTACATAAAAAAACTTTGTGACCCCAAACATGCCCCTTTTAATAATTAGCTGCTTATTGTTAATGACTTCTAGTATAGCTTACTATTAAGCTTGACTGCAGTTAAAGTAGCTCCTAACACTACTGCTTAATGTCTGATTTTAAGTTTGTTGTATGAAATTTTTATATGTACTGTAGTAATAAATATATGTATATGTTCACAGTTTCACCAGTAAGCGTGCAGTTTCTCCAAACCCATACCTGGATAACCCAGTCAACGGTTACGCCTGTCCCACAGGTGTCGCTCTGCATTATGATGATGTGCCCTGCATCAATGGATCTGTAAGCCAATGAACAAACTTTAAACCCATTAAATTCCCATCTTCTTTTCTGATCCTGCCGAACTCCTCTCAACCCCTGATCCACTTTTTCTTTCCTAATCGCTTTTCTCTTGCTTGCACGCTTGCGATACGGAAAGGTACCAGATGCGCACTACTCCTCCCCAGCCTCAGGGGGCCGTCGTTGGAAAGAAGAGTCTCATTATGAGAATACAGATCTTTATGAAAACATGCCCTCCCCCAAACTAGCAGCCCGCTACTCTCCCAAATCCATCCACTCGCAGTCATCTTCCAAAGGGCATTACAACACACCGCTCTCCACCAAATCTCTGTCCTCTTCCTCCTCTCCCTCAGCTGCTAATACTAACAATAACCAGGTGACTAACCAAGGCTAACACGGTATCTCAGACAATGGATATCTGCATCGGATTTGTATTTTCAGTTAATATTAACAAACACAGAACAGAAATAAACACACAGCATAGTGCATGCATTGTAGACCACCCAGCTCCAGAAATGAATGCTTTTGATCTATATAATATCCATGTCTGTGTGGCCGTGGCCTTGAATGAATTTACTAAAGCCTTAGTTCACTTTGGGTTACATTTTATAAGCCAAGGATAGAAAAAAGAGTTGCTGCGAGCTATAGTATATCTAAAAGGAAATGCAACATGTGTGGTTTGGTAGATGTGGTTTACAGATCTAACCTACGTGATTATTTGTACAAAGTGGTAATCTTAGAACTAAATTACAAATCATACCCTTAAAATGTAACTGTTGTTACCAGCGAAATTGAAGTGTTTAATATCAGATGTTTGTTAGTGGCCCACATATCAGTTTCTTCTTTTTTTTGTATGTTTCTTTCATCCAATCAGTTCAAGGGAAAGAAAGGCCTGATCACCAATGGGTTCTCTTCAAAGCAGAAGTTGGACAAGAACCAGCCCAAAAAGGCCAATGGAGTCAGCAGCACATTTTCAGTGAAACGCAACAACTCTAGTAAGAGATTGCAACGTATAAGTGCACATCTGATAAATAATCTCCCTTTGATTTTTTTTTTTTTAAGTGGACATACAGCTGAAACTAAACTAAGCAGACATTAAGTCTGCATCCATTATCCTAGCTATTACACCACTAATTTCTTTCAAGGAAAAAGAAGCCACACAGATTTGTGGAGAATGCCGGTATGTGGAAATTGCAGTGCTGTTAGACAGCAGTGGATCTGTTGACATGCTCCTTTGTAAACTCAATCACCCCAAATTCCATTTCAGACAGGCAGTCAGTCAGTCACAGACATCTTAACCATCCAGTGGCCATTTACGGGGACTCACAAATATTTGGATGTGGTATACTCTATATTCTGTCTGCGTTTTAATCTGCGTTTGTGGTCTCGGAGGCCTTTAATGCAATGAAAAGACTGAATCCAAAAGTTAAAAATGGAAAGATTCTTTGCCGATGGTTAACTTTGATTATAATGCATCATTAACCTTCACAGGTGTGGACCAGTATAAGTACGGGAAAAACAGAGTGGAGGCAGATGCCAAGAAACTCCAAGCGAAGGAGGAGGAGCTGATGAAGAGGAAGCAGGAAATTCGAAACCGTCTGACACAGCTGAAAAAAGACAGGAAGGACCTCCGAACTGCTATAGAGAACAACACAGGTGAAATGTCAACAGTGTCCATAATAAGTATGAGTGTTCAAGATAACAAAACTCGGATGTTTGAGGTAATAAATACTGATATTTAGCAAGGATAAATTTTTTTCTATTTAAATAAATGCTGTTTTGTACATTTACTATTCATTAAAGGATCCTGAAAAGTGTCCGTTACAACTTCTCTCGATGTTTCTTTCATCCAGGTAAGCGCTCTCAGGCAACTTTGACAGAGAGACTGAAGAAAGTGGAGGATGAATGCAAACTAAAAGAGGAAGAGCGAGTCAATCTGGAACTGGAGCTGACGGAGGTGAAGGAGAGCCTGAAGAAAGCCTTGAACGGAGGCGTCACCCTGGGCCTGACCATTGAACCCAAAACGGGCAGCTCCAGCCCACAGGTCTGGAAAACTGCAACACTTTCTCTTACATAGACATGATGTAATACTAACTATAGGGTTGTGTCACTTTCATTTTTTAGTGATAAAAGAAAAGCAGGTATCATAATGTGTTTAGTTTGTTTTTAGTCTCCAGTACTAATGAGGCGAACGGTGGACAACTCGCCCATTTCCAGCTGTGACACCAGTGACACTGAGACCTGCTCTCTGCCAGTCAACAGTGCGTCTCTGCTGCGGCGTCAGACACAACAGAGAGCCTCACCTGTGCGAGGACACGTCCTCAGGAAAGCCAAGGCTAGTAACCACTCTTATTCTTTATCATCACACTAGATATTTATAACATATGCTGGAGCTTATGTAAAAAAGCATGATTCTAATGTTGCATTTACTTTAAAATGTATACAGTGCATATTTTTCCTGTGTGTTCATTCTGTTCTTCTCTCCTTTTTTTTCAGGAATGGGAGATGAAGTCTGGCACATAAGTTCTTTTCCACCAGCTTTTGATTTTCGCTGTATCTATTTATTTAATTTTGTCCATATATGAATGATGTTGAAATTGAATTGACTAAACCATAGACACACTTCTTTCAGAATTACTTCTGGAAGACCTTGACTGAGTCCAGTGCCTGGTGCTGTTTATCACTATAGCACTATCCCTGGATCATGATCTGACCATAAAGTGACTTTATAGTGACTCACAAAACCAGTCATAAGGGTCAATTGTTTTTCATCTAAAAGTTGAATAAATAGCTTTCCATTGATGTCTGGTTTGTTAGGATAGGACAATATTTGGCAGAAATAAAACTATTGGAAAATCTGAAATCGGAGGGTGCCAAAAAATCCTAATACTGTGAAAATGGCCTTTAAATTTGTCCAAATGAAGTTCTTAGCAATGCATATTACTAATCCAAAATTCAGTTTTGATATATTTACATTAGCAAATTTACAAAATATCTCCATGGAACATGATCTTTACTTAATACCCTAACGATTTTTGGCATAAAAGAAAAATATAATTTTTACCAATACAATGAGTTATTGATAAAAATATATGCTACTTATGACTGGATTTGTGCTCCAGGGTCAAAAATGATGAAAAACTCTACCAATTTGTCATATAGAGACCAACCGTAATGTCCCAAAACCACATTTATATACACTACCATTCAATATTTTGAGGTCTGTATCATTTAGTTTTTATGTTTTTAAGGAATTGATACTTTTATTCGGCAAGAATGCATGAAATTTATGACAGTGACAGTAAAGACATGATGAATGCTGTTCTTTTAAACTTTGTTCATCAAGGAATTCTAAATATTTTAAGCAGCACAACTGTTTTCAACATTTATAATAATAACAAATGTTTCTTGAGTGTCAAATCGGCTTAATATTCCTGAAGGATCATGTGACACTGCAGACTGGAGTAATGGTTGCACAATATTCAGCTTTGCAATCACTGGAAATATAATATATTAAAACAGAAAGCAGTTATTTAAACTTTGACTAATATTTAACAATGTTACTTGTTTCTAGTCAAATTAATGCAGCCTTGGTGTGCATAAGAGACCCCAAACTTCTGAATGGTAGTGTAACATTAGAGGAAAGAGATATTTATTATGATTTTTTTACATTATCATGAATACAGAACCTCTCAGATTATGGTCCATAACTTATCTAAATATATTGTGAGCAAAGCTTACTGGTCTCAGTCGGTAATCACTTAAAAGTCTATAAAAGTCTGTTTCTTTCTTCAACAAGAAGCCATTAATGGAAGACAAGACCTTCAAGTATTTATTTGTAAATGTTTAAATAAATATAAGCCACTTTGTGTTTGTCTGTTGATGTTTAGTTATGTCTTTCATCAGGCTTCACACTAGTTGTAGAGAGCAGCTTCGGGATATACGATAAATGTAAATTACAAAATGTGATCATTCAAAGCTTGTTCTTTACTGAAAAGTGTAATCTGTATGAAAGTATTTTACCAGCCTCTACTCCACCTCCCCCTCCTCTTCCATGTCTGGTCCATTATTTTCAATCCAGTGGTCTGGCCAAACTTTTGGCTATGGTGAGAGCAGCCCATGGGGAACAGGGCAGCTCAGGCCAGGGTGTGGTCCTCTGCTGGCCGACTGCTCTGGAAACTGGGCCTGAAAGTACCGCTATGCTTCCCCTCCGCCGAACACACTGCACTGAAACAGCTGAAACATTAGAACACTGCAATGCATCATACACTGACGGTTACACATGTACTGTATGCTAACACAAATCACACAGCTTGCATATGTGAAGTTATAGTTTGCAGTCTTAAGCTGTGCATGTGCAGGTGTAAGAGCTTGCAAGAAATCCGTTTGCGAACAAAAGAAGAGTTCAGGCTGTAATCTGCTTTGTTTTGACCACTCAAAGTCCAGCCATGTACTGAAATTGGTGCTTTTTAAGCAATGCTTAAACTCTTGGTGCTTAATTTAGACTGACTGTTGTATTAATGTTCAGTTTTATTGTGCAGTGAAGTTTGGCTTTTGATTTGAAGCTACACGTTTTCAAGCTACGCTACACGCAGGGTGCTGTGTAAATATAATTTTTTTCTGCTTGGGTCAGAGTTTTTTTTTATTGTCCAGTCATTTTGTAAGAGTCTGCACTGGATGAATGTTTGATATCAGTATATTTGTAAAAGACAACTTTTGTCTCCAGCTCAAAGTAGATGAGATGCCTTTCTGCACAGCTGCTTATTCTGTAGTCAATGTGATTTACTGATTTAAAAAAAGTAAGATAAAACCTTTAGATCGAGTCAGCTTTCAGCCTCACTTTGCAAAGGTAAAGGAATGTGGAATGTGAAAAACTTTGCTTTAAATGTCATTTTGCTTTGGGGGTGGGAGCAAAGACACCAGTTTGTTTTGCACCTTATGGATATTACTCTGTTTTATTTTGCTGACGACTGTTGTCAACTTGGCAACAAAAGGAATGTATATAGAAATAATTAAACTGCTTAAACAATTCTTGTGTGTACCAATTTGTGTATTATTACAGTGCACGATAAGCTGTAAAAGGCAACTTTATGATCTACAATCACGATGTTTCAGCTATTATTATACAACTATTGTATTTCACGCTAAAAATTAAAAGGGCCTGAATTTCAGATTCTGTTTCACATAAATCTATCAAAAGTCGTAAAAAGATGGGAAGTTAATTTTAAACCTGACTAACATGATCCACTCTCAAAGACTTGATAATGTTATTGAATTAAGTCACTTACACAGAACACTGGCGACCTCGTGCGCACGAAGATAAAAATACCTAACGGTTCAGATTTCTTACTTTTTTTTATATTGTTTTGCTAGTAAAATTGAACCAGTTGTTGTTTTGATAAAGATTTTAAAGCTAAATGTATATAAATGTCTTTTAAGGATTGCCTTTTGTGCTTCTAAAAATAAACAATTATACTAAACAACGATGATGATGAACCTCCGCTAGATGGCAGAGTAGTGTTTTCCAGATGTTTACGCCATCGATAGATTTGACCGAAGAAGAGAGAAACGTTTGGCCCTCGAATGCTTTCCAAATTCTATATATTTTTTATTCATATCGACAGTATATTGGCGTCATAGTGGCATATTTCGGAAAACATGAATGAGGATATTGTGACCACTTTGAAAATACTGATCATCGGAGAAAGTGGAGTGGGCAAATCCAGGTATGATTTTTGAAGTTTGCAAATGTCATCTGATTCAATAACAACAACAACAACACAAACCAAGAGCTTGCATTAAAACAACCTGACCTCGCTGTAGATAGGAACCTCTGCATGTTCAGTATTCTCTAATTCCCATACCACAAATAACAAATTTGCAGATGTGTGTTTGTGTCATAATTTGCTAATAAGAAGAAAAATCTGATACACTTTTCTTTTCCCTCTTTCTTAGCCTTCTTTTGAGATTTATAGATGATACGTTCGATGCAGAAATTGGTGCAACAATTGGTAAGTCTGTAAAATCATCTAAGGTAATGTTAATCGAGGTCCAACATACATAAAACCAACAATATTCTCAACATTTGTAGCTAAAGTAAATATGTCTCACGTTGTGTTTTGACTTTCTGATAAGGCACTGATTATTAATATCTTATAAATATGATTATTTGCTTTGCCGTTTAGTTTTGTATATGGGTTATACATCTTGTACTGTTCGCAGATTATTTTACGCAGAGTTTCAAGGTTTGTTTATTTGTGTGTCTTTATAATGTAATGAAAACAGAAACCTAACCATCACAGCAGCACACATTGACGTAAATCACACACGTGCTTCTCTAGTGCTGGTCTTACTTGCAAAACAGCTTTACTTGCATTGCTGAAATTCTGGACCTTACAATAAAAATTAAATTGAATAACAAATATTGTCAAACCCTGTTTATAGCTACACTTTTTACTGGTGTCTTTACAGTGAAGATGAATGTATCACTTACTAAAGTATACAGAATAGGTTAAAAAATATTAACTGTTAAGTATTTATTTACAACTTATTTATAGTTAGTAAGGTAACGGTAGTTGTTAAGGATGCAGATGAAAGAATAAATATGCTTATATATAAATACACAAATATAGAGCCAATGTATAATTTGTATTAGGGCTTAAAATAAAGTGTTACCTTATGTTGTGGAAATTCATAGGTTGTCCAAAGCAGTGGCCTAACTTTGACACATTTAGGTTGACGTGTGTTGATGTGACCGCCGTTTTCTTTTGAAAGCCCCCCAATCCAAACCAAACAAGGCCAGATCTCCTTTGGCTTCCTCTGGTAAATCTGTCAGTGCTGTGTTGAAATTCAGGAGTACTTCATGCCTCCTGATCTTTCATTCACAGAGTGCTGAGAGATTTATTCCCCTGTCATCTTTACACATACTTTCATTTTTCTTTTATGAATGTAAATCACTTATGTTTGTAAGTGATGTGGCTTTGCTGAGGGATGAGACAGGTGGTTGAGTCGTCCTATTTTCTTTTTATCTGTGCGTAATAAACCCACAATTCCCCATTCAGCTGTAAATTCTGGTCTTTCTAAGTTTAGTCGCTCTGGGCTTGTTGCCTGACTAATATCTGGGTCCATCAAAAATTAAAGTCTCGCTCTATATGAATGTTTTTATCATAAAACATCTAGACTGTATTTCCATATTTCCTTTTGAATAAATGTGTTTGTCATTTTTTGGGGACAAATTTTGTAACCATATTTGTACCCAGTGTAAACCTGACCAAACATTTTAATGGATGTTCTCTTCTGTGAAATATGTTTAACATTGTAAAAATGCACAATGTTTTTTAGTTAAGGTTAGAGTTTTATTTCTAGCTCTAAAACTCATGACCCTATAAAACAAGCACTCTCTGTTCTATTTCTATTCTATCTCTTTTTTTATTCTTTTCAGTTATTATAAATAAACACTAAGGCTTAGCGATATATATCGAACGATATATTATGCGCGTCTCATCACTAAAGCCGGTGTTCTAACATTTTGTCCTACCCGTCAGATTTTCCTACCCGGGCTTAATGCGCATGCGCACGTCAATA
>JAUCMT010000069.1:89895-133069 GCA_032357475.1 Enteromius thamalakanensis
GCGCAGACCGGACAGTATATGGAAATTAAATGAAACATATTTTTTTCTAATTACTTTAACTTAATTAAATTAACTTGTTTTAAACAAGGGCAGTGAATTTGAAAATTAATAATAAAAAATAAGTAGGATTTAATAACACATTAAAATCAGTGAAATTAACCAGATAAAAACATGTAACATTTACAAGGGGTCAGAATCATTTTTTTCAGTGTACTTTTATGGTTATGAAAGTTGTGCTGTATATTCTATAAATGCAGTTAACATCTTAGTGTATTTTTAATTAAATTAAATATATTCTTTATTATAAATTAGTTATTAATATATGTTACCCTGTACCACAGATCCAGTCATAAGGTTTTTTGAAATTTAGAGATATATACATCATCTCACTAAATAAACTTTCACCCATCATGGTTTGTTAGGACAATATTTGACCGAGATACAGATAATTGAAAATCTTGAATCTGAGGATGAAATTTCCAAATATCTTTAATGGAACATGATCTTAACTTATTTCCTAATGATTTTTTTACTTATACAATGTATTGTTTGCTATTGCTACAAATAGTCCAGGGTCACATATGAATATAGGATTGTTTATGAGAATTAACATATAGTTTAATTTCTTTAAAAATTTAGTCAAATTATATAACGAATTATTTTTTTATCTAGTGTAACAAGTTGTTACTAACAACTGTCTTTTCACTTACGCTGACTTAATTTCATAAATCCTGTTTCATATCAGCCCAGTACTTGAATTAAAAGTCTGCACCCCTGAGATTCTACAATCCCGTATGTCAAAAGCAAAGCCTCCAGAATATCAGTAAAAGAGCTTCTGAACGATGGCTGTTTCATTCCAAAGAGGAAAAACTCACGATATGCTGTCAGTTTTTATAAGTCCAGTAGTTTGTCTAATCTTCAGGCCTGGATTAAGCCATCTGTTATGGTGGAGACCTCATAGGACCTTTGATGGTTAGCAATTGTTTGACTGGAAAGTGGAGGGTTTCAGTGAACTACACTGGATGTCTGAGGATCTAGAGAAACATATATTACCATCATAGAGCGATTCCCAGGCACATCTCTCTGTTTTATTGTCTTTTTATTGCTTTGGATAGACGACAGAGAGCAAGAGCCCTATTTGTAATGTGATGTGCATGTGCACAAAGATTCAATGTTGATTCAATTATGTTGGCCAATCAATCATTTTCCAGGAGCAAAACAAAGATAGAGGCGGAAAAGTTGCAGTCTGGCCCAACTTTTTTTTTTTCCTTGGAGAAATAACCTCTTTTGTTTGATGACTGACTGTGTAATTGAAAAAATTGTTTTTCTGTCAGAAGTCTTATTTAGAGATAAGGCTTCTATCAAACTCTAGTTCTGGTCTTTGGACTCGTTTCATCCTCGCTTTAAGAGCTCTGAGCTCTCTTAATGTGTTGTAAAGTGACTCCTGCTCACCACAGGTCTCCCGCCGTGGAGTTTAAATCCAGACATCAGGGTTATATCAAAAATACAAACACATAAAGACATGTTTAAAAATGAGTGAGTTAGGGAGCAAATCAGTGTATGAAGGGCCAGGGGCCTGCCTGTGGAAAGTGTCCGTCAGTATTCGGATTTATGAAGCCATCACAGCACTCGTGTATGAGTGCTGCCCCAAAATACCCACTGGCAAAGTGATGCCACATTGCCTGCCAAGTTTACTTGTGTAATTGTGGATTCCCTAAGAGAAAATATGTCACATTAAGTGTAAGTGAGAGAGTGTGTGAGTGAGAGTACAACAATTATTAAACCTGTCATTTGGCCATAGGCATGAGGCCTCAGGTAATCACAGCCATATGCTGATATTCAGACCAACAGCATGATTTGAACTGTATTGCTTTATACATTTTTATACATGCTCATACATTAAGTTTTTGAACTAATTATTTGAGTGAATGATTCAAAAGCAATTACTTTGTGACTCTTAAAAATATGTTGTGTAGTATAAATGCAATACGAGCACAATACTGTACATTAATCATGGACTCATATGGTAGCTGAGATGAAAACATGCAAATAGAAAAAACACCAGCAAATTAAGAAAACATCTTCATCAATTTGACCAACACATGCTGCAAATATTCACAACACTACCAAAAGCAGAACCACATCGCACATTTTTTAGGGGAACCGCAACAATTGACAAACCTATCTGGTACATGCTTATTAGTGTCTACCCTGAAAAGTGAGAATTTTGTTTATTTTAACATCATGATCATATGATTGCTTAGATGTATTGGATTTTATATACAGTGGAGCAAAAAAGTATTTAGTCAGCCACCAATTGTGCAAGTTCTCCCACTTAAAAAGATGAGAGAGGCCTGTGATTTTCATCATAGGTATACATCAACTATGTGAGACAAAATAAGAACAAAAAAATCCGGGATTTTTAATTAATTTATATGCAAAATTGGTGGAAAATAAGTATTTGGTCAATAACAATTTCATATCGTTATTTTGCCATATACCCTTTGTTGGCAGTGACAGAAGTCAAAGGTTTTCTGTAAATCTTAACAAGGTTCCTCCATGCAGATCTTCTCTAGAGCTGTAATGTTTTAGGGCTGTCGCTGGACAACACGGATTTTCAACCCTCTCCAAAGATTTTCTGTGAGGTTGAGATCTGGAGACTGGCTAGGCCACTCCAACACCTTGAAATGCTTCTTTCGAAGCCACCTCTTCATTTCCCGGGCCGTGTGTTTGGGATCATTGTCATGCTGAAAGACCAAGCCATGTTTCATCTTCAATGCCTTTGCTGATAGAAGGAGGTTTTCACTCAAAATCTCACGATACATGGCCCCATTCATTCTTCTCAGTTGTCCTGGTCCCTTTGCAGAAAAACAGCCCCAAAGCATGATGTTTCAACCCCCGTGCTTCACAGTAGGTATGGTGTTCTTTGGATGCAACTCAGCAATCTTTCTACCTCCAAACACGACAAGTTTTTACCAAAAAGTTCTATTTTGGTTTCATCTGACCATATGTCATTCTCCCAATCCTCTTCGGCTCATCCAAATGCTCTCTAGCAAACTTCAGGCGGGCCTGGATATGGATTGTCTTAAGCAGGGGGACACGTCTAGCACTGCAGGATTAGAGTCCCTGGCGGGGCAGTGTGTTACTGATGGTAGCCTTTGTTACTTCGGTCCCAGCTCTCTGTAGGTCATTCACTAGGTCCCCCTGTGTGGTTCTGGGATTGCTGCTCACAATTGTTTTGACCCCACGAGCCGAGATCCTGCATGTAGCCCCAGATCGAGGGAGATTATCAGTGGTCTTGTATGTTTTCCTGTTTCTAATAATTGCTCGCACACAGTTGATTTCTTCACACCAAGCTGCTAACCTACTGCAGATTCAGTCTTCCCAGCCTGGTGCAGGTCTACAATTTTGTTTCTGGTGTCCTTTGACAGCTTTTTGGCCTTAGGGGAGTTTGGACTGTTTGAGGCTGTGGACAGGTGTCTTTTATACTGAAAGCGAGTTTAAACAGATGCCATTAATAAAGGGTACCAATTGGAGGACAGAGTAGCCACAGAAGTTGTTAGAGGTCTGTGAGAGCCAGAAATCTTGCTTGTTTGTAGATGACCAAATACTTATTTTACAGAGGTATTTACAAATTAATTCCTAAAAAAATCCTACAATGTGATTTTTCTGGGTTTTTTTTTCTTATTTTGTCTCTCACAGTTGAGGTATACCTATGATGAAAATGATGGAAGAACTTGCACAATTGGTGGCTGACTAAATAGTTTTTTGCCCCACTGTATTATATTATATTAATATATTGGATATAGTATGCAGTAGTTGTGTAATTCGTCAACATATTTAGGCTAATATCACCTTAAATAAGATGATGAAATACACAATTAGTTTGCTAGTATTTGTAGCACATTTCTGTATTTTGATTATTTGCAGCACTTGTTGTAAGTAAAGTAAAAATGAAGAGCAACTCATGTGTTATGTTTTGCCTACTACTGCATATAGTAAGAAAGTATGCATACTGGATGTAAGTTTCTTTCCTAAATAATTCTGCATTTCTGAATGACTTGTTTGAGTGAATGATTCAATGACTCATTTAAAGGCAGTAACTTTAAGTACGAACAATAAACAGTAAGTTTCAATGCTGAAAGTGTTTTGAATGAATCTGTTGAGTAAATGATTCAGTGACTTAATTACCGCCTACTGGATGTAACCTGCAGATAGAACTACTGTAAAATTTTGATGTAATACACACTGAAAATGTCATATCAGCACACTCTGCTGATCTGTTTCACCCTGCTATGGTTAGGATTCAGATTAGGTGTGAGAAGAGCTGAGAGCGCAGCGTTCTCGACTGATATATTACAGACACAGAGATACTTGAACTAACAGCAGCCCAGGAAAGAAAAAGGGAGACACTGAGAGCAAAGTGAGTTGAGGTTTTGTGTTACAGATGGTAATTTGTAAATCAAAAGCCCCATTCAGAGGTCACATTTAAAACACTGTGACTCTAGGCGGATGGAAACTTTTGTCTGTAATTTTTCATCGTGATATGGTGCGCTAATATGCGTTACTGTCAGTTTAGTTGTAAATATTGTCTGCCTGAAAACATTTGGCAAGCGGAGAGAGGCATCTAATATGATTTTTGTGTATTTATCATTGTATAGTCTAGAATACATCACAAAACGTACCCAGAGACCAATATTTTGAGTTGGAGTCTAGACGGTTTGTTTATTGACAACAGTAGGTTTATCCAAAGTGGAGTCGTTGCTGTTACCTTTAAATTTTTTAAGTGCTTTCTTTTGACTCCATGCCACACACACACACACAAATACAAATGAAGAACACTTCATCAACTGTGTATCAGAGAATATGAACGGCTGAAGCTCGTGAGGACGTTGCTTTCTTTTTCTTGCTGTCCCTCTCAGCCAAACCGCATTCCAGCTGCAGCTGCCATCCCTTCCATCTGCTCTACTGACGCGGTTCCACTTCACTGTACTCAGGAATTTATTTAACTTTCGGTTTAGAAATATTAGACAGAGAAACATGGGCCCTGAGGTTTCGCCCCCCCTCCTCTCCGTGTCTTTTATGTTTGATCTTGTCATTATGTGCTGTGTGGTTCAGGCTCCTGATTTGTAATATATTTCTGCTGTCATAACCACTCGTGGCATGGCACTTCTGACCTGGCAAGGACTGATCCGGCTCAGACATGAAAGCCAGTTATTCTAAACAAAACACAGGAGTACAGCAGCAAATATATACTTGATTTAAGAAAGGAGAAGTTTAGACAGAACAGAGGAAGAGAATATAAACTCTGGAGGACTTACATTAAGTCAAACTTAAAGTAATTATCTAATATTATAAAATAGTGAGTCCTAAACTTAGGGCTTAAGTAGCCCTTCACTGACAGCCAAAATGTTTTTTTAATGATTTTTATTGCTAACATTATTATTATTATTTATTGTTGTCATTATTATTCATTTATTTAAAAATAAAAAATAAAATTCTTCAATGTTGCTGTTTTTTATTAATAAAAATATACAATAAGAAATTATCAAAATATTAGTTTTGTTTTCTATTTTACAGTTTGTATCTCTAACATGCATAATATATTGTATGAAATGTACTGTATGTCCTTTAATGTATTGACCTGAGGTCACTTGAAATGCATATTTCCAAGGGTTAGTGTTTTCTCATGTTTTATTATTATTTATTTATTTATACATAATATACATTTAATTTATACATAAATCAATCAATAAACATATAAATAATCTTAATTTAGATTATTATTATAGTAACACTTTAGTGTAGAGACCAATTCTCACTTATAACTAGTTGCTTATTAGCATGCCTGTTATTAATATACTGGCTATTTATTAGTCATTACTAAGCATATAATCAAAGGTCATAATTAGACCTTAAAATGAGTGATTTCGGTTTAACGAAATCTATTCTCATGATGTAGCCTCAGATTTAAAATCATACTTTTCCTTTTTAGGCCACAACACATTCAGTGTGAGTGGAAATTCCAGCAGTGTCTCTGATTAATCCCTTTTCCGTAAAACATTTCTGTTATATGTCTTCACGGAGCGCTACACAAAGCAGCATATTGTGCATTTGTATTTTAATAACACGCCTTTGAAACCACTTATTTTCTCTCTTAACATTTCTTGTGGTTACTCAGAGGTTCACATTGTGAATTAAAGACAGGAAATGTTTTGAGCACCTCAGGTTAGCGCGTTGAAGTACGGCTACAGAAACACGCTTGCATCCGTGCTGCTCTTAAGAGTGAAGCCAGAATAAAGCAAGGAGTGAGATTCCTTTAGACATCTGTGAATCTGGAAGAATAATAAGAGCGACAGGAAAACAATGCCAACTACCACCTTCTGCTCTCAAAGGAAAACAAAAAAGATCTAAAGGAAATAATCTGTTAGGAAACATAATGCAATGGATCAAATTTATAATCTGTGACTCAGACTATGTTAGTTTTTGTGCCGTTTATGCACATAAAAGGTATTAAAGAAAAATCATAGAGTATATAAAATTTCTAAGGTCAATCAAGCTCTGGTTAAGGAAATTTTTCTTATGGCTTAGAAAAATGGCCCTGTTTTGGAAATCCTATTAATTCCTAGGGTCTGTTTTTTTTTTTTTTTTTCTTTGGATTAAGCATAAGTAGGAGAAGTTTGATCAGAACTTTTAAATTAGGTTTTCATCGTAATTTATTCCTGTGATAACAATGCTAATTTTTCAGCAGACGTTACCCCATCAGTGTTACATCATCCTTCAGAAATCATTGTAATATGTTGCATTTGGGTTTCAAAAAAACATATCTTTGTATCTATGTTAGTGTTGAAAACAGTTTTGCTGTTTAATTTATTTGTGGAAACCATGAGACATTTTATTCTTTGATTGTGTTACCTTAACTCATCTTTTAAAAGTACTGTATATTAGCCTACGTAACAAAGGGAGGAGTGTAAGAAATGCAAAAAGTCAAGTCAAGTAAAGTCACTTTTATTTATATAGCGCTTTTAACAATACAGATTGTAGCAAAGCACTGAACATTATCAAATAGAACAACAGAGTAATGGTAATGGTAAAAAGTAAATATCTGTGAAGAGGATTTTGTATTTTGAGGTAACTGTTTAAATATAAGGTTTATTTTTTATAACACCATTTAATTATATATATATATATATATATATAATTACTATATATTATATATTATACAATTATAGATTAGATAAATTAAATTCTCCTGTCCCCTGTAGGATCAATAATGGCTTTGTTATAGGGCTGTCTTATTGATTAATCGTGATTAATCACATCTAAAATAAAATTTATATGAAGAGTTTATTGCAAAACCAGAAAACTTTATTTTATTTTTCCAGAAGTCACTTTTTTTATTGTGCATTTTAATTAATAGGCTATCAATCAAACTGCATTTAGGTTATTTTGATTAAGTAAATAACTTAAATAACTTTAAATAGAAATTAAAGTTAATTGAAAGTGTTTTTATCACATAGTATTATTATTTTTTACGAAAGCAGATAACTCCACATTTTTATGTTTTAGTAAAGAACAAAACAAACAAACGCTGGTTTAATTTTTGTAATCTCCTCAGATGATAATGTAGATGCCTGACAAAGGTGGTTGTTTTTGTGATGATCATAGACTGTATAGATGTGATACACTCAATATAGTTCTCAGTTAGCACGTCTTTTCAAAATGAAAGTAGCCTAATCACCTGATCTGAATACAGCCGTGCTGATTAAAAAAAAATGAACTTGTTGGCTCTTGATGCCTTGAAAGTGGACAATATATGTGGGCTATATGTGGAAAATAATGCATGCCATGTATATAATATATACTGTATATACAGTACTGTGCAAAAGTCTTAGGCCACTATTATTAGATTATATGTCATTGCTGCATATGTATTGGGGTGTGATTTTTCACTGTAAAAGGTCACAACAGTTTTATTTATATTACTTTATTCAGTGGCGTAACTAGAGCAGCTGCACTGGGGCCCATGCGGCGGTGGGGCCCGCAGTGAACGAGGGCCCATGGAGACAAAGTTACCATATTATTATATATATAGAAATAGTACTACTAAAATATATTTCATGCTGAGAATTTTTACAACAGTGAATAAATCCATACAGTATATTTGCTTCCTTTGCTTACGATTAAATTTCATATTTGAAATCACTAATGAAATCTGAAAACAACTGTGTAATAAATGTTGTTTCTTTGCTCAAATAGCATTATAAAAAGCTTATTTCGCAGGCGAGATCAGTCAGTGCGCATGCGCAGTGCTAGGCACACGTCTCAGAATGCTAAATGTTTCTATAGCAACCGGAAGTTCTAAAAGCTAATGAGTTGACGTGTTGACTTTACAAATCTGTGATTGGCTAATTTATTCAGAAGGCGGGGCTTCCTGTGATTGATCAGCCATGTTAAGCGTTGCATTTTCCCCAATTCAAAACTATATGAGTGACATGTCTTGGGTAGTTATAGACTTTGGTTCTAATCCCCATTTTCTAATTAAAATCAAAGCGGTGTTCATTAAAGTGATTGTACTGTATATCAAGAGCATATGTAGAGAATCACACGTTAGTGTGAATTTGTTTTGTGTGCTTTTAGCAGAATGATACGGTTGATCGTCTGTTTGAAGATGCACTTTATGCAAAAGCGCCAATAGAGAACTTATAACAGCGATAGATCGCCTGCTATTTAACACAGACCAACAAATTTATTATCGAATGGAAGCGATTCTTTCTTTTAGGCACATCCTACCATGCGTGCTGCGAGATGGTCGTGCTCACTCGAAGTGCGGTTGCTGTGAATAAGAGAGTGTGTACGCGTGTTTGAGGGAGGCGCACGCAAATTTAAAGGTTCAATTTAATAAAAGAAACTGTTAAGATACTGGTTTTATTTGGTCGAAAGTAAGTAGGTTAGGAACCAATTTGCTTATATGTGTTCTCTTTCTAAACACGAGGTCTGTGTGTTTGTATGTGCTTCATGGTGCAGCCCAGGGGGGGGCCCGTCGTCATTGCCTGCACTGGGGTCCGTGATGACTAAGTTACGCCACTGACTTTATTTATGCATTTATCATCTATTAATACAACACAAGATAAACCGGCAAATACAACTAATGATATTATTTATTAAAAAGGATTCATTCCAATTCTTCTGAAGCAAAAGGATTGATTTGTGACAAAACAGGATGAGAGTGTCTCTGACTTACATTTTAATCTTTTCTGTGAGCCCATCACGGAATTTTCCATTATTTCCTGACACCGACAGAGAATTTTGTGTTAAGAGTCCTCGGTCATTACACAGAATTTTGGAGATGTTGCCACAGTTCTTCTGGATTTATCAGAAGTCTGTCATTCCAGATTTGATGATGATCAGATCAGATCTCTGAGTGGAGCACTGGTTGTTGTCAGACTCCTTGTGCAGACAATAATCTCACTGCATTATTACAATTAATGAGAAAAATAATGTTTAATAATATTTCCAAATGACTTAAAACCATTTTTTGTTGGTGAAAATACTAGTGGCCTAAGACTTTTGCACAGTACTGTACATACATTTCCTTTTGTTGAACATAATGGACAGAATATGTAACGAATGTACATTTATAATCAGTGTAGGGTTGGAATAGTATCTGACCCAGGCTAATCAGTGCTGAGGTTCTGGTCTCTGTATCCAGCGTATGTCTCCATACAGACAATTGATAATTAATGAACCAACAGACCATTGAGGCAAAGTAACGTATTATTCCAATATGGGACACGGGTCAAATTTCCTCATCTGACTGAAGCACTTTTCCCTGTTCAGATGATTTTTGGAATTTCTTTGTATTCACGTTTGGTGTGTGTGTGTGTGCGTTGTGTTTGACAGCAATTTGGACCCCGTGTCTGATGAGAAGGGTGGAGAGACGTCTGGAGTGTGTCACACAGCTGGCCAGCCCAGCATCCCAACCTGTTCAGCTAGATAATGGGTGAGATCCACAAAACCTGCTCAAACATTTCAGCAAATGGCCTCGATGGAAAGTTCTACTCAGAGGGACGGTCTTTGCCAGCCTGCTTAGAGAGAAACCGAGGAACAGAGTATAGTTAAAATAATATGACAGAGAGCTAAAGAGAGACAAGGTGACTTTATTAAAGGTGGAGGTCTGATCATGATGTGATCTGAAAGCCTTCCTCCCTCAATTTTTTTTCAGTCCATCCCATTATATTTATACTATATAATAGTATAGCAAAGTTTTACATTCTTGTTTTTTGTATATTAAATACTAAAAAATGTAGACTGTAGCTCTTTTTGTTCCCCATGCCTCCATGATTGGCATGTTTAACCATTATTTACATTATTTAGATCCAGGCCGAGCTGCATTCTAGAACCATTAAAGTGCCCCGATTATGATTTTTCAAACATGATCTTTCATGTAGTGTGTCATGTAGCTGTATGTGAACATAAACTATCTGCAAAGTTGTGACGCCAACAGTGCACGATAAATAAAGTTATTGTATCAAAAGAAAAAAGCTCACATTCACCTAAACGGGTCGTCAGCAATTTCAATCTTTTTCTGTGACAGATCCACGTCACTAAGTAACATATTTGCATAATGTCCGCCTACGTTCTACGTCGCTAACTTGCCCCGCCCACAAACAGTAAAATTTCCACGTTAACTACATCATGCCTTCTGAAAGATGAATCTACAAAGAATGAGTGGTTAACAACCTCAGCAGTACAGTCTCTTGTTGTGTTTGCATCATGTTACTGATGACTGCTTTTCCAATCTTAGAGTACAACGCAATATTCACCAAACACTTGGTCTTAAAAGATGGATCAGTGCCCAGTTTACGTGGACCGGCTTGTTCTTCTGAACTTCTACCTGTAAGTATGATTATTAATTGATGATTGTATTTTCTAGCGATCGTATTTGTGTATGTTATGTTGTGTAACAACCCTGCACATGCCTGCATAACTGGCTAACGTACGTTTCTGTAGTTCTGTTGTTCAGCTGTGGGACTAATGTAGTCTAAACACTGTGATTGATGCAGCTTGACAGTCTGTCTGTCTCATTAGTTTAAGTAATGATAAACGATGTTTAACGCAGTGTTATGCATTATACAATGTTGATGTTAACAATGTAGAGGTGTAACTGATTCACTTACAAAAGTAAATTGCGAGCACTTTCCATAGTAGTCCTTAACTACAGTAGTTGACGTATTCTCTTAGAAAGCACCTCTAGTAATGTCGGAAAGTATAGTTTTGGTTTAAGCTCTTTGGACCGCTGTAGCTATAGACCAATCATAAAGGACTGCTTCATCTGACCAATCACAGCAGTGAGGGCTCACGGAGAGGCGGGGTTTAGACAGACTCAGATCAGATTCTTCGAACTGCTTCACACGAGTCGTTTACGAATCATTTAGAAATGGGGGAAAATTTTTGAAGAAAACTAGAGTTTTTTGACCTTGCATACATGTAAACCTGTTTTAAGAGACTCATAAAACAATACTAGCAACCTTTAAAATGGCATAATAGGGGCACATTAACATGAAACATTGATATTCTCTCTCTTGTGTTGATGTTCTTTTGTATGTTTTTTTTAAGACTGTTCTTTGACAACAAGGTTAGCAAGAGTGCGTGGGCATTGTATGTGGCCACAAAAAGTGTTTGGGAAGTGTTTCTCATTTTGATTTAAAACATAAATGTTATAGAAGAAAAATATCTAGCTAAATAATATTTAATTTGAGAAAGTGCACCCTTTAATGCAAAATATCTCAAGAAAGTCATTCAGGATGACATTTTGTATCTAAAGCAATGATGATGCTTTCTAAATACGTTTTGGGGTATACATGTTTGTAAGAGTGTATGGATAGATGTTTTAGTTTGAGGCCTAAAAAGCAAAAAAGAAGGGGTTTTTAGCATCTCCAGCTTGATGCTTTAGTTAAGATTTTGTGGATCAGCTCAAGAATAACTATATACTGTGGATGACATTCATATTAATGATTAATACACCAGAGGCTTTAACTGACTAAATGAAGAGCACAGCTTCATGTCTCAGTAAACAGCACAGCAGGCATGTGTCCATTCCCAGCATTTGTTCAGGATTAAACCCTTAAGGAAAGACAAGATCACACAGGCTTCCATTCTCATCTTCCATTTCCAGCTCGGTTTGTGCTGTGCGGTGTTTTTGTATTTACTGGGCTGAAACCAGCGTGAAGGCAAACAAGGTCTCTGCCTCTGGCAAAGTTAACAAGATGGCTTTCAAAAAGATGCAGAGGCTAAAAAAGAAATAAGAAACTTGTCATCTGAACTTCGGTCAAGCCGCAGGGACAAATTAGTGGAATTTGTCTCAATGCAGTGTGAATTATTTGACTTTGGTTGGCCTTAAAACAGTTCTTTTTTTTAAGTTAAAACTCAAATGGATACCCTATGTTTAAATGTTACCAATTCATTTTCATTTCATTTCAGAGGATTGTGCAGAAAGCAAATGCTAATGATGAAACGCCAAGCAACATCTTATCATCAAAAAAACATTTTTATTCAATGTTCTGTTGAAGTAAACAAGGTTCCTGGCGTAAAACTGAACATTAAAAGAAAATCAGAGAATAAATGAGATATTATGCATTCCTTCATTGGATAAACATCCAGTCTCAAAAATAAAAATAAAAAGTATATAACTTAACAATAAAAAAATCAGACTATTATTACAAGTTTGTTTTTACAGTCTTTAATCATTTGAAATGTTCGAAAGTGTGCACAAATAGCTGTTTGTCTGTCAGGTTCCTTTAGAGCAGAGTGTGCAAGGCGATAAAAAAAATTAAATAAACAAAATAAAACTCAGAGTGACGCTTTCTCTTCTCTTTGTTCTCTGCAAAGGCCAAAAGAGATTCACATGCGAATAAAAAAGGGAAAATTAGATATCAAAAGCAGATCAGATCCTACGTTTTCTTAGGAAATTTTCTAAAAATGTGCTACGCTACTTTGCTGAGCAGGAAACAGGGACATAGTGCCTTTGAATTATAGTCTCTGTGGGTGTTTGTGAGTATTATTTTTAATACTGAAAAAAGGCAGGAGGGTGTGGTCAGATACTGTAAGTGCATGCAACTTTTTGAACAAGTCTCTTTGGCCTTCTCACCACACACACACACAAAAAAGTTACAACATAAGATAGTGTTACCTCGCTCACTTCAAAAGTGGCTTTTAATTCTCTGAATTACATACTTGGCGTCCATAACTCTAATGTAAATAACATTTGAACTGAACATAATTTCTTTCCATTCAGTCAATACAAGACTAACACAGCTTGGTTGAACCAGAAAAGGCAAAAACACTAAGAGATAAAACCGCAGGACAAACAAAAGTTTGGACGTTCACTGAATCAGAGATGTGGTAATACTGCTATGGTTTATGTTTTTTTGTTTTGTTTGTTTTTTAACATGGAAGTGTCTCTCGTACTTCTTGTAAACAGCAATTTGAGAGTAATTCTAACCATCTGAGAGAGAAAAGGGGGTAAAACACGACTGGCCAAATCATTTACGGCTTCCACTGAAGTACCTTGTTCAGAGTAGAAACGTGAGAAGGCAACACATTCGGTTTAGCACTGATAATGGATTCATAAATATCCCTTTGGGTTTCAGTCCTCGTCTCATACAGACCAAACCTTGAAGTCTGTCTCTCTCTTTCTCGTTGTTTGTCTGAGAAATGTGCATAACTGAGAGTGTATGAGAGGAAGCAGAGACTAACCCAGCCAACAAAAACATGTTCTAAGAACATTTCATTACATTATTTTGAATCCTCTCTAATTTTTTTTTTCTTTTTTAGAAGTTTTTAGGTCACTTTTTAGTTATGCAATTGTTAAGGGAACATTGCAATTTTAAAAACATATTCTCTAAATGTTTTGCATTTGTAGTAGTAATGTAAAAAAACATGAACATCCATCTACATATTTTTTTTTTTAATGAAACAATAAAAAAAGATGTATAAATAAAGTTTTTGTGCTAATGTTATTAAAGATCACATAAATGAACAAACATGCTTTTAACGTTACCGCAAAAACATTTGTTACTAAATTTTGGAGGACGTAGCTGGGAAGGAAGGCCTGGTATTTGATGTTGGCTTACTGAACTTATCTCTCGGCTCACGGCTATTGTTGGCAGGTGACGGTTAAAGTTTTCCATTTTAGAGACAAAACAATGTCGCAGTCACAGCCACATGAGATTTGAAGACAAAACATGCAGTAATGGCCTTAGGTTCACGTGCATGTCTTTGCGGATTTCATTTTAAGGTCATCAGCTTCCATAGGCCGCGAGGAGAGTGCGCTATAGTACACACTCTTCCTGTCGTTTCAACCGTTTTATTTTATTCAGAGAGGAACTGTACATTCTCACTAATCTCTCCTTTGAGATGCATGAAGGCACTTTGGTGCGATACAATACAAATTTCTGATTAATATCAAAATAAGTTAACATTGCAAAAGTGTCTCGTTCAGAAATACTGTCGTTACTGACAATTCATCAACACTTATCAAAAAAAAAAAAAAAAGCTTGTGCGACCCAAAGGAAGCGCACAAATCGGTGAACTAAACAAGTGCTGCATTTCAGGGCACTTCATCGTACGCATAATAACAATAAAAACAAACGAACCAAAAAAATTCATTCTTTATCAGTACCACAAAGTTATAAACAATATTCAAAACAACTGAATTCCAAAAGTAGAAGAGCGGGATCTTCTGCGCGTTAGTATTTGTGCAGGATAGGCACTTTAACAGTCTTGATTTCAGCTATGTGTGAGGATTTCTGGATGATGCAGCTGGTGGTGGCAGCAGTGGCCCCGTCCTTGGGTTGTGCCAGGTTAGTGAGGGCCATGGCCGCGTTGATCTCCCTCCAGTATGTCTCGTCTTTCCTCTGTCCCTTCTCCTTCTGCATGCTTCTGTTGAATGCACAAAAGGCCTGTTACTGAAAGATAGTCAGTAGCTGTATTCTTACATGTTAAATCTGAATGTGAGAGGGAATTTTTTATTATTTTTTTATATGCATGGCAGTTCTGGTTATACGCACCTGTCAGATTTATTTGATCCGTGCTCCAAAGTCTCTGTAAATAAAAGCAGAGGACAAACCCGGTGTCAATAACAAAACACTGTATCTTAATGCTGGCAGATGCTGTGAAAAGTCAGAGGAAGACTGTAAGTAAACACTGGGAGGACTTGTTTATGCGGAGATCTGTGCTACTTGTGTGAATGGAGAGAGATGCTCAGACTGTAAAGGCTTGTTTCCATTTACTGTGAATGGTGGAATCTTCCATATCCAGATGCTTGGCACAATGATAATGTCTTATTTGTTAAATGCAGAGGTCAGCAACACACTTAAGGGTAATTACTTAATGATAATCACCGGTTCCTCTACCACACACGCACACTCGCGTACACAAGGGTGTAAAGTACTGTAAAAATAATACATTTTTGCAACATATAAGATGTATTTTTAAATGACACATGATAGTAAAAATGAAATAGTTGCATTTTATGAAAACCTAAATTTTAAATGGTACATATTAAATATTTACCTATTTAGTTTAGTTGATGCAGCATTTTCAATTCATGTATGCTTTTCTCACCTGTTTCAAAAAATTATTGACTTTTAATTAATAAGTATCTTTTAGTATAACGGAACATCTCTTATATTATTTTTCTATCTCAGAATTTAGACTTAATTTCTCCACTTCTGATTTTATATTTTACGATCAAAATTACACCGACGGATCAAGGCACCCAAATGATTTCAGCATCGATAATAAATTATGATGCTGCTAGTCTTGCATTGCAAGTACAAACTGCCTCACAAAACAAGCATGTCTCTTTACCTCTTAATGCACATACACTGTAATCTTGTGAAGTGATTGTAAGGAAATATCTGATATTGAGCCAAGCTGATCATGATAGTTATGGTTTAACATGCCTCACACTTTCATCTAGGATGACTTTTACAGGCGCTGAATCATTCTCTAAATCCAGATCAGGGTAGTGTTTGTTCGTTGAGTTGAACCCCATGCCTTTATTCCGGATGTCTCGGTTCTCCCCCCTGAGGCGGACCTTCTCATCGTTCACCTCATCCCATACCAAAACCTTGTGCTCACACACACCCCTTGGATCCGGAACGGACATTGGAGCTCTGCCTGAACACCTGCAGGGCCAAACAGCACCTAATCATCCCCAACGGCTCGTCTGAGCCGGTGTTAAACTTGTTTTTCCTTAAAAACCGTTCACATGTGCGCTGAATGGTAACTGGGTGTTGGGGAAAGGCCAGCAGCGGCCATCATCGCCTGAGGCTGGAGTAAGGCTGATTGGGAAATATCCTGTTGTGCTCAGCGTGTTCAGTAATAGTTTTACGCGGCTGAGAATGAGTGTGTTAGTCAGAATAACAGTGAGCTGCACCTCTCCAAACTCACAGATGTGTTTGGGGTTCAATTAGCCGATTGCGAAACAAGTAGTTCATGTGAAGACGGACCGATTAGAGATATTCTCCGACGGGAAATCTCGCCTTAATTCATCCAGTCTGCATTTGATTTGTATCTGTATTTTTTCAGAATGATCCCATAATATTTGTGTCAGGTTCACTGTGCTGATGTGTCAGTTTTTTCTCTGCATTTACAGGATTTAGTTTTGGTGGGTGTCCGGTTCTCTATTGTAGATAAGCTTTTGCTATCAGAGGGCTTGTGATTTGCTGTTCTCATTGCACTTAATACAAACAACACATCTAGATCTGCTTTTTGTCAAGAGCAGATATTCAGTCCTGCACATGCCATTAAACGTTGAAATTATTACACTGTTTTTTTCCTGCAGTATCCAGCTCTTCCAAGTTCCTCTTTTCTCAGTCTCGTAACTGTCTGTTCTGTCTTGGACAAGCTCATTTATCAACGGTATGTGATGATAACTACAAACAACATAGACTGCTTAGAAACTGCTACCAGGTTTGGTTTCCTAAAAATACCAGCTCCTGGACTGAATATGAATTTGATTTGGACAGCATTCAGATTGTGTGATAGAGCTGCTGCTTTTGTCTGACATTATTACCACAGTGACAGTGGCTCAGTTTACTCTCTTGGCAGTTGTGTGGCTGGTTTCTACTGAAAATCTTCTAAATAACATGAATGCTTTGATTGGTCAGGAATAGAAGAAAAGAATGAGAGAGGGAGGGCAAGAGGCAACGCCACTAGAATAGAAACAAAAGAAATCTGGAAAACAGAAAGAAAATTAAGAGAAATGGATAATGTCATGACACTATTTATTCCACATCAGTTATTGTTCAGAAATTCTATATGCAGTGACTTCAACACATCCTACAAAATGAACATTTTAATTTATAAAAAAGAAGTCGTTTCGAGGGCTTAAGGTCAAGAAGTGGTGAAAATGTTGAGATTTTAATAAGAAAAGTAGAGTTCGAATTTTTTAATATACATATAAAATTAAATGTTTGGTGCCATATTAAAGAGATACTAAATATTTTAAAAATAAAGATATCATATTTCAGTTTCATCCTAAAAAATGTATTACAGTTCATATAATATACATATTGGCAGCACAATTGTTTTTGACATTTATAATAATCAGCATATTAGAATGATTTCTGAAGGATTGTGTGACACTGAAGAAGCAGAAACTGATTTTTTTTTTTACTGTATTTTTCTTAAAAAACAAACAAACAAAATCTTTGAACCCTATAAAGACATGCTGATGTCTGTCACTCTTGTTGATGTGATGTCTCCAGCAGGGCTGAGGGGGTTTGTCTGCACGGTGCATTAAGCGACCCTCTTTTGGGAGCAGACTGTGACTCCGCTCTCTTCCCCAGGGAAACTCTTGTTGAAAATTGGATGCAGACCCACTGTAATTTCCAAATACTGCTGCCTAAAACATCTAAAACTCAGATTTTTAAAAACAATGACTGAGCCAAAGAAATTATAAATCCTCTATAAATCAAAACGAGCTAGATGTTACTATTTTTCTCGTGTTTTTAAACCGTTTCTGCAGTGCTCTTTGCTACTGAATGGGTCTGTTTTGAAATAGCTCTGTTAGCTTGGAGTTGGGGGACTGATACTGAGTTGATACTCCATAAAAATGCTGCTAAAGAAGCCTAATTTGTTGAAAATACCGCAGTAAACTTCACCACAGGAAACGGAAAGAGAAAGAAGTGCTAAAAATGTCTATATCTCTGCAAGATACTGAGAGATGTCAGACCAGCAAACACCTGCAGCAGATGTATGGTGTCTGCACACTACACATTACTACACAAACTGCTTTCAATTATACAGACAAATAATATAGGTATGCTGCTCCTGTGTGAATAGGCACACATAAGTCCTATAGCAGATCTAGAGAGGTGGAGCTGGGGGAGGTGGAGGGTCTCAGAAAGACTTGCCGCAAAGACAATCATTGGCTTGATTGCGTCAACAGAAGCCAACCAGCTTATGCTATGCAGTATGTTATGTGATTGCCATCTATCTATCCATCCATCCATCCATCCATTTATATTACAACTTAACGACTAAACTAGATTTTTTTTTTACTTCTCCCTCATATCACTGGAACCCGAATGACTTTCTTTCCTCTGAAGAAAGCAGATATATTAAAGAGTAGTGGTGTGATGGGATCTTGTGTCTTGCAAGATGCGACTGGTCTCGCAAGAACATGGCGATATCCTCGCGATAGTGGTATGATGTTGATTACAATAAATACTATTTTCCCCAATATATTTTATCATTGAGGATTTATTCCAAGTCTAAAAATCTTGCCTTGTCTCATTCTCGTGAACCCAGTATCTCGTCTCATCTCATCTCGTGTGATAAGTGTCTCGTCACACCAATATTAAAGAGTGTTTCTATTGTTTTATGCATATAAAGAAAGCCAGTTTGGGTCAAAACAACACTGGACTTTTATTGCAAAATGCGCAAAAAAAACCCACTTTTTGTCTAATGTCTACTTTTGTGTTCCACAGAGGAAAGAAAGTCACAAATGTTTAAAATGACAAGAGGCTAAGTAAATGATGAGAATTCTTTCCTTTAAGGAGACGCATCCACACACATAAACACTGGATGATCAAAATTTACTGAGAGACAAATCACTGCAATGATCTCGAACCCTGCTTGTCCTTTAAGCATAAGTAATACTAGATCTTGCAGCCAACCTACTGTATTAAAGCACAATCAAGCCAGTCCTGTACTGTACTATACCTTCCGTATTCAGTGATCACAAGATTTTACTCTCTTGAGAGAAAACAACCTTTTTGTTGACTAACACAAAGAGCTTTAAACTTTTTGTCCCTTGACTACAAAAGTATGCAACTAACAAAACTTGAATTTAAGGGTAGCTAATGACAAGTACATGTAGAATATAGTATGAAAACTCCGGATTCAAAGGGCATTGGCGGCTGGATGACTGGGTAAAATATTGCAGACAGGTCTGTTTCCGTGCAAACTCTCAACGAGCAATCACAACTGAGACAGAATGGCATCATGGTTGGCATGTCAGAGCAGACTGGGGCTGGAAATACCTCTATCCGGCCGTTCATTTATTCTTTTGATCATCCATCTATCAGCTGCTTGAAGAGAAGTGACAAATGGAATCTGGGCAAGATGTCATGACTTTTTGGCTACGGAGCTATGCAGACGAGAATGGAAAAGAAGTCAACGTCAATCTGCGGTGACTGAGCATGGCACGTACTGCTTTCTATGTCGTGGAGAAACATCCCAGCATGTTGAACAAAGAGAAACGGTTTTGTTCAACAAGATAACCTGCTAAAATGAGTGAACACACACAATTTCTAACGCAACTCCAGAGAAACCAGAGAAGTCTTTCCAAACCCATGACCATAATCTCTGCCTGCTTTTACTGGTTTATAAAATATCAGTCACATCTTTCACAGCTTTTCAAATAAAGGGCAGGAAAATTGGTTCTGCCCAAAGCAGACAGACATCATCAGTTCTTGGTGTCTCATTTTTTTCTCTAGGCGTCCAAAGTGTGCTTGAGAAAAATGAACGTTGTTCTTTAATAATGTCACTGAAGGCCTGTGAATGATGTTAAAATGAAGTTGGCACATGTGTCGTTCCTGCTCTGCCAACTCTACCCTCACTAGCCGTCCAGGATGGCAGCCTCCTCCTAGCTAGTTCAACATCCACACCGTCTCTCATCTCGCTGTCTTTCTTTCAAGTGTCTGTTTCTTCTGGTCACTCTTTAGATAAATCCATCTTAAACGGTCTGAATTTGTCTTTTGGTTTGCTTCCATTTTTCAGACAGATTTTTCAGATCCAGTTTCCTGTGATCATTTCTGTTCTGTTTCTCTCTTCAACTCGTCTCTGACGTTCACAGTTTTTTTAAACCTAATGTCATGGTTCTTGTTTTCCCATTGCCTTCCCAGATCATACTTTTGGTTGAGGTTTCATTCACTGTAATGGCCGTCTTTAAACAGCAGCCCTATTACTGACTCTGTTCTTCCATTCTCTCCATTCCATTCAGGTTTATCAGTAATCGCTGCACTATAAATATCCACGATATCCTCTGTTTCTGGGTCAGGGTGGTTGGAAGAGGCATGAGGCCCAACAGAGGAATAAAGACTGATAGTGATTCTTCGCACATGACATTTTCTCGTATTATTTAAAAACTCTCCTTGGTGAAAAACACAACAGTCTGGACACTGTTGGACTTCCTTTCCTCAGTCTTTGAATTGCAGCACATTAATCTGTGAAGGATCAAACCGCGTCGAGGGTGCTGACATGTTCTGGGCTGTGGATTTGACTGGCGAGCTTGAAAGAACAACCAAACAGTGGCAATACTGTATGGGGTAAACAGGATGAGCAAGAAAAAGACAGACAGAAAAGCATTTTTCAGCCTTATGGACACATGGCCTCTCATAAAGAGTTTTAGGATTTCTGTGGGCCTGCATAGCAGATGACAAACAATGACAGTCCAATCATGGCCAAGATGAAGCAGCTGCTACCAATGGCACTCACAGCCTCGGCATCCGTGTGTGAAATGTGTGAAATCTTCTCCTCATTTTGTGTTTACCAGTCAGAGTAAACACAAATCACCACAACACAGTCTCTACCAGCCAACTGTAACAGAACAGTCTGTACCAGAGTCACAAAGTAACTATTTGGGCGGGAGGCAAAAATACAAAAGTCACACAAATGCCCCAGATATTGTAAATGAGGCACAACATGTGTTATGTAACAAACATTATATTTAATAATATTGTATTTTAGGCCTAAGTAGTGATGGATTATAGTGATTATAGTTTCTATGCAGTGTTTGTTGTGTAATGATATATAGTACTTTGTTTCACAGAACTTTGTTTATTTATTAGTAAGTTGATTTCATTATTAACAATTGACATTATTCACAGATATTAAAGGAACAAGAACGCACTTACTACTTCCAACACTTTTTGCTGTAGCTTAGCATAGATCATTGAATCTGATTAGACTATTAGCATCTTGCATAAAAATGGCCAAAGAATTTCAATATTTTTCCTATTTAAAACTTGACTCTTCTGTAGTTACATCGTATACTAAGACTGACACAAAATGAAACATTGTGATTTTTGGGTCGATATGGATAGGAATTATACTATTCCGACGTAATGATTGCTAAGCTAAACTGCAGCTAAAAGTACTATCGCCAGACCGAATGGAGTCATAAACACTAACAGTCAAGGGGAGTTGGAAAAATTTGCCTGTTTTTAAAAATCCTCCAAACCAGTTTGACTTTCTATTCTGTAGAACATAAAATAAGACATTTTGAGAAATCTATTAAATGATTTTTGATCAGACAATTGAAGTCAGTGATAATCAAAACATGATATACATATTGACATGTTAGTCTACCACCATTCTTCAAATGATCTTCTTTTGTGGTCTGCATAAGAAAATTCATACAGTTTTGAAACATGAGGCTGAGTAAAAGATGACAGATTTTTTGGGTGAAAAAGTTTAACAAAGTACATTTTTGACGCTGCTCTGTTCATGATGAAGGAAACACTCTGGGGAATAAAATGTGTTAACGTATATATATTCTCTCAAAAAAACCTAGTCTTGACCATTCAGAAGACTTAGAGGTCATCCACTGGCTTCCTGTCCAGGACACGGTTGAGTGGATCTGCTATTTGCTAATGTCTGGACGAATGATTCTGATCTACCCTATCAGTACCTATAAAAGTCCCACAAACAGACTTCAAACATGCTAGCTAGCCGACATAGCACGCCACTGAGGTATTACAAGACAGTATCTGCACTCTGACGCATGTCAGGAAGAGAGACAGAAGGACAAAGAGAAGGAGAGGGAGAGAGAGGCTCATGCTGAAAGCATTTGCTTAAAGTGCTATCAGACGTAGATAAGGCTCCATCTAGAACGCATCACAAACCTTTTTCAGCTCCAATAAACTTCAGTTTTGCTTCAGCTTTAGTGTCATTCCAAAATGGAAAAAACAATTAAAAGCATGAAACTTTGCAAATGATTTTGAAGAATGGAAAAGCTTATTTTGGTCTCACATTACAAGTTCGTATGTTAATTCTACCCAGAGATGAATACAGAATTGCTTTCGACCACAACCTCAGGAAAAAAAGGATGATTGAATATAATATAACAATGTTTGAAAGTGTTTTCTGAACTAAATAATGATTGCAGACTCGATCCAAAAATACATGGTTAAATGAATTGCTACGATGTTTCTTCTAAGGTTTGCTCACACGCACATTCTTTCTTTTTAACATGCGCTCTTTGTTTCTCTTATTTCTATTTTCATTTGTTAATATAGTCTTTTTTTCCCCCTTCCCACAAAACTTTAGTTTCCAAGTTGGACAAACATGCAAAGGCCCTGCTTTACTATTTCTGATGCTCTAATTGTCGGAGTCTTTCAGTTTAAAGCCATTAGGTTCTCCACACTCATCTAATAGCCTCCCATTCATTCACTGTTTCTTTCCTTCTGTCTGCTATCTATTCTCACATGTAAGCAGCCAGAGCAGTGTGTGTCTGTTTACACCTCTCCTCCACACCACAATCCACACACACTCACTTTTCAAGTGTGCCTTGGACAGTTTGCAATTCATTACGATATATTGCTCTTGCGTTTATACACAGAACCGTGCAGAGACACTAAGAATTCAGTTTTTGGACTACATTTTGAAATGAATCATTTTCAGGTTACAAATGGCTCCAAAAACGAAATTTTAAAAGGTGGACGAAAACGTATCTTAAAGTGTCTGGATACATAAAGAATGTTGTAATAAAATTAGATATTTTATTCATGCTTGCACTCCAATATCCTATTATAAACCTAATGAGAATACTAAGAATTTCTAATAAAAGTGCTCATTTAAATACTATCATGATAATTTATTATAATTATTACACTGTCAAATTTTATTTATAAAAGCCATGAAAATACTGTTGTAAAAGTATATTAAAAGTACAGTGCCTTAGTTTAACAAGTGCAAGCGCTTGTATAGGTTTCTGTTTTTGTTCATATCTCTTATTATAACAAGAGGAGTTGCATATTTCCTCATCTCAGTTTTTTATGTGGCTTTTATTGTGCATTATTCACTATTTTAACTCTCTTTCACGATACTTTAGCTTTCATCCTCCAATTTCCAGCTCATCTTTCATCTCCCCTTTCTTCCTTCCCTACTCCCTTCCTTCATCTCTCCTTTCTCCACCTTTCACTTCTCTCAAGATTCTCTCCTCTCGCTCTTTGATGATGGATGATGAGACCTCATCCTGACAACTGTAACCTAGAGTCTGAAGTAAATCTTGGCCTCAGCCAAGCCATAGACAGGATTGTCCAATCGTTCCTCCCTGTTTTTTGAGGGATGGAGTCGGGCAATGGAGAAAACTTCTCTAAGAGAATGAAATCTTGGTGTTTCTGTGAGCGCGTATGGGTAGATGACATTTTATTTAATTTAAATGTATTTCACAGGACCTAGAATAACAATTTACCTTATAAATTCAATTATATTCCAACCAGTAGTTTTAACGTTTTTTATCGTTTTAACGTTTTAACGTTTTTAAGGCCTACTACACATCTTCATAATTGCATAAATCCAAAAGCTGTCACATTTGTACCTTTTTAAATGGTCCTGCTACAGTAGCATTTTGAAGTATTTAAACAACATACAATCTAATGGTGAAGCTTAATATTACAGTTTTGAAGATCGAAATGAAAATGAGATGTTTTCATAAGTGCTTTCTGCCATTTGAGATGTGCATAGCAGAGCTGGATCAGTCATTGTCCTGCTGCTCTGTGGTCAGTGAGCAGTCAGCTACCGTAAATCAGGCAGTTCAGCATGTACTCTTTAAATGCCTTATCCTTGCCAGGCTGTTTCTCTTAATTATATATCCCTCCCCCTGCACCGTATGTCACTTTCAAACAACGCTAAAATATGTTAGCCAAAGCCTGTCTTGCTTTGTGAGAAAGAGAGACTTTCAAGCTTTTTAATGGCATCAGACTCTCAATGTTTTTATGTACTGTATGTGGTTGGATGTGTAGTACAACTGTGCAAAAACAGCAATAAAAGTGTGCTGTGTATTTCCAGCTGTACACACAGAGGGCTGTCAATCATCTGATAAACAGCAGGCCCTGCACATTAATAACGCCTGAATTTATGCGCTCCCGCTCTGTTGCATGTTTAGGCTCGGATGAATTGCCCACCTGCCTCTGATCGCGGTCAGGTTGGCCTGAAATCTGCTCTAATGTTTCTGAGTTGGAGAGAGTGTACTTTTCTTGGACAATGACTTTTAAAGCATTTTCTTTTGGTGGCTTCAGTCCAATGAGTCTGCAGGACTCTTATGAGTGACTGGCACCTATAAGCCCCGGTGGCCTTGTCAAGCCTCTGTTTTCGTTTAACATATTTCTGCCTCCTGCCTCTGTTTAATGTCCACTGACCTTGAAAAAAACGTCTTTTAATGTCATAAAACATAGGTGACAATCTTGGTTCTGTATATATCCTACAAAGCAGAGTACTAAAGCACAGCAAAACAATGGATTGTAAAAAGAGAACCTTACCAAAAATGTTTTTTTCCCTACATACATTACAAGAATTTATATTTCTGGGCAACGAAGAAAAATAATTGCCCTTTATTTATTTACTGTTACTTTTACTTTTGATTGATTTAATGCATCCTTTAATTTAATTAAAATTGTATATATAGAAACATTTTGAGCGGTGTAAGAAGCAGCAGTCCTGAAAAACCTCAAATTAGATCGAGATATATATCAATTTCATCTCATTCATTTCAGTTCGCTGAAGCATACTATCATTACATATTCATAAACTCCTCATATGACACATCAGTTACAATAAATGGATCACACAGAGTCTGTTGAAAGCAATATGAGGACAAATAACATGTCCCTCTAGAATAAATGGTGCAGTTTATGTCCCATGTGATGCACTTTCACTTTCCACCAGCCCCTGATGCAACCTGTGAAAATACATCTAAAGCCTTAAACAAAGTTCTGCTCTGACAGAGTGATCTATATCATACAGGACAGCCCCAAAGCTCGTACCATGTATGCAGGGAAAACACTGAGCGAGATTCCTGCCATTAAATATCCCATTAAAGTGCAATTTGACATAAAATCCCTGGCATGTGCCCTGGAATTCTCTCACTTCTTGTTTTCAATGAAACTCCCATCAGGGTTCCCGGTTGCGTTTTATTTAGTATTTTTCTTAAACAATGGCCTCTTTAGTTTTCCATCAGAGGCTCTGCTGGCCTGACAGCTCCTTTGCCACGTCTGATCTGTGAAACGTCAAGTGAGGAGTGATAGAAAGAAAGAGAGAGCTCCTTTAGATCCAATTTGTTCCATTAAGCTACATTTAACCAGCGCATTCTGAGATGCCACATTGGTTTAAAGATGTCTGAGCTAAAACATTAGCGTCTTGGCTAACACAGTCCAGAGACAGACAGACAGCTGTTTTAAAAAAAGAAAACATAGACCATAGATCTAAAATTTCAACCTCACGCTGTATTAGTCTGAAACTTGAGGAATATTTGTATAAAAATATTGTGGAATGTAGAAAGAAAGAAAATGAAAAGAAATAGCAGAGGAAAGAGAGAGAAATCTTAGGAGGAAACGATTGAGTGACAAATTCAATGTCAATTTAATTCAGAGTTTATTGCTGTATTTTGTTCTGATCGATCCCTGTGTGTGATCTTCTCATCTGCAAGCTGACAAACAGACACTTCATCTACATGAAAGCCCTCAGAATCCTAAGCCAGGAATTGGTGTTTCCTAAGAAAGCCTCATAAACATTCTTTAAAAGTATAATTGGGTTTTGGAAGAACTGATTAAAACTGAAATAAGCAACAAAATACACCAAAACTTTTTCCCTCCGTCTGTCTCAGCAGGTGTCTACATAAGCAGCCTTGCGTCACAGCGCACAGGGAGTTTAAACGCCGGTCCAGAAAGTAGTTAGCAACAGCTTTTGGGTTTGAAAAAGAATTCCAGCGTTCTGTTCCTCAGCCCCGAGATAATGCAAACCATGTTTGTCAGTAAGAAATGGCAAAATGAAATGAGAAACAAAGTAAAACAAAGACTGCACGGCGAGATCCCGGAGGCTTGATGTGAACAACAATATGTAAGCGAAGAAGTGAAGAGCAAACAACGTTATCAGTTATGAATCCTGTCAGGACTAAGACGCAGTGTTCTGACCTGAAGAAACTCTTTCTCAAAGAGAAGAGAGAGCAAACACATGCGCTCAAAGGTTTTCGTCGCAGACACTGTATATCACAAAAATTCCTACGGATGATCAATAGAGGCTGACATTCTTCCAGATGATGATGATGAACAGAGCTTAAATAATTACCAGAACTCTCCCGAAACATATTTGTCCTTTCGGAAAGTCTAAAAGATTTGCGATAACATCACAAGCACCTGGAGGACTTAAACAGCACATGGGAGCAAACACAGCTGACTGTGAGGACTGTAGACGCTTCCTACCGAGAGACTCCGAACCAGCGCTGACCTTAAACAGATGAGTTAGAGAGGCCTAAACTTTGGCAGAGCTTGCCTTTTTCGGTAAATGAGAAATGCTGGGTTAGGTGAAAGCTCTAGAAAGTGATTAGGAAGCAGCTGCAATGACGAAATTGGTAGAAAATGGCCAAAAATTATTAATTACTCATTAACAATCATTCTAATGTAATTATTATCAGTGTTAAAAATAGTTGTGCTGCTTTAGCAATTTTGTGTAAACCGTGATTTTTATTTTATTTTATCTTTTCTAGTGCTGTCAAATAATTAATCGCGATTAATTGCATCCAAAATAAAAGTTTTTGTTTACATAATATTTGCGTTTATTTATTTATGTATATATTTAAGAACGATAAGTTATGTTTATAAATTAATTATATTTATATGTAATATAAAATATAAGAATATAAATATTTTCAATATATATATTGTATGTGTGTGTATTTATATAAAGTATACATAATAAATATACACAGTAAAAATACAAATATTATGTAAACAAAAACACAAATTTTGCATGCAGTTAATCGCAATGAATCATTTGACAGCAGTAATGTTTTAAAGAAAGTTCAAAGGCAGTTTTTATTTACAACTGATTTTTCTTATAACAATTAAAAAATCTTCACTGCCAGTTTAAATTAATTTAATGTCTCCTTGCTGAATTAATATTAATTACTGGGGTGTTTAAAAATGTATGGACCCCCAGTTTTTTAAACAGTAATGTATATATTGCAAAAACCAATTGAATCTCATTTCAAATTGTATTATAAAAATATATATATAGTGACCTACGATATGTATTAGTCTACCATGAGGTGAAATGTGGGTATGCCGAGTTCAGACTGCACGATTTTAGCCCCAAATTTGACTCGCCGACAGGTTTTGAGAAATCGCAGACAAATGTCCGAAATCACAGGCAAATCTGTGCTTGTTCATGCGAGTGACGATCACCCAGTGTGAACTATCAATGATGCGATCTGAGAAAATCGCTGACACCCGTGAGATATTTGTCATGCTAAATATCTGGACCTGTTGGCGAGTCAAAATTATGTCGTGTGAAATGTGTTCTGACTGAATAACATCGGCGATTAACTATAGTCAATGAGAGAGCCACATCCAGGGCAGCAGGAAGTTGGGGGAGGAGTTAAGAAGGAATAGAAGGTAAATATCCTCCTTCATAATTCTCTTTTAGTTTCAAATAATCCCAGTCTCACGTGAGAACTCTGGTTTTGCACACCTGACCTTGCGTTGTTTCCATGTCACTTCTCGAGTGTGTTTGACAGTGAGACAAAGTTGTTGGTGATTCTTCCTATTGTAAAGTCATGCAGTGTGAAACCCCCTTTCGCCGATCTATCGTGCAGTGTGAACACAGCAGCGACTGAATGCTAGCCCAGATAGTCACGCAGTGTGAAAAGATCTGTGACATGACTACTTTGAAAATGGTGCCATCTGAACTCGGCATAAGATACACTATAAAAGAGAATTAAAGAAAAAAGTTCTGTGAGCTGTGCTCCCTTCAGCCTGACTTAGAAATAATACGCACACACACCACACACACACACTTAGGCTTCTGACAATTTGCAATAGCACACAAACATCTCTTTCCATCACAAACTCTCTTTTGATGAAAGACTTTTTGCTTCTTAATAGTGGATGTTGGACATGAACTCAAAACTGTGTTGAGAAAAAAAGTGTAATATAAAAAAAAAATAACAAGCAGATAAGGAGAAAATAAAGATTGAAAAGAGAGAATAATTGTCTGACTGACTAAAGAAGTACTGATAGTTAATGGGCTGAAGACTAAACCAGGATGAACTATGTTTACTGTACAGTATGTTCTGTTTCATTGCAAGTTCAAATCTGAACTTCCATGACCTTAAACGTTTTATCAAAACTACAAAGCTTAATACAAAAGCGTACATACTTTGAACTATTGAACTGCAATATTTATAACTTACTAGTATTTTCATACTATTAAAAACGTATTTCATAATATTTGCAAATGTCAGGTTGATATTAAATGATTTATAGAACTATGTGTACGTGTAGAATAGAGAAAACATATGACCCCTCTGTGACTCTCCTTGTAGAGCAAGAAGCCAAAATCATACATAGACCAAAACATAGCTGATACCGGGCAGAAGAAACAGCTTCAAGATGCCCTTCTTCATTACAAAGAGCGAGAGAGAGACACACAGACAAGGAAAGAATGTAAGACTGGCAGCAGCTCACCAGTTCTGTAGATAAAGTTGGCTTCTGCTTCAGAAGAAGACGGTGACAGCAGGTCTTCATCATACTCATTAGAGCTGAAAGACCCTGAGTGGTTCCTCCTCCGTGCGTCCATTACACCGTTGGCCACCATTACGTGGCGCAGCGAGTCGTTAAGGTAACGGTGCAACAGACTGCTCTTGTATTTAGGTGGCGACACGTAGTCATCAGACAATGAGGCGTCTGCAGCGGCTCGAAGACCCACACCCACAGCGCCACCTTCCTTCTTGATGACGCTCTGGTACATTGGCTTGCTGAACTCCACGACCTGAGCCCGTGCTGCTGGGCCACCATCTGGATGTGATGCAGGATACATACAAATATGTCAATACACATTTGAGAAGACATTTCCAAAAGAAAATGAACTCAACTATAAAAAGTCAATATTTTGATCTCCTGCCCTTTACACCATCTCAGCAGGGAGCGACACGGTCACATTTTCATTTAATCACCCTTCTCTTCTGCATGACCCCTCCAGTACATTGAAAACTCTTGACTGGATTAGGCCCCTTGAAAACATGGGCCTCCCAACTGCAAGTAAGTGTGTCGGATCAAATTTGGTGCTGAGAGACTGATTGCTGCTACAGATGTTGAAGCAGAGGAGATATCAACCTTTCAGCCTATAATGGCATAATTTAAGAAAGTACGAACATCAAATAAATAAAACAATGTTCAAGATATATTTCAAGATATCAAGGCTCAAATATATTTCCAAAAGATTAAATACAGAAATGCTAAATGCTATGAAATTTAAATATTTAAGCTATGCATGTGATAAAATGAACAAAATCAAGGCAAAAACAACAGATGGACAAGAATGGCACTTATTATGAGCATAAAAGAGTTCTTTTAAATAATTTAAAAAATCTTGCAGACCAAACTTTTGAATGGTGATAAACAGGAAACAAATAGTTCTATAAATTGCTTTGACTATATAAATGTATCTCGTCTCACACAGTAGCAGCTTTTGTTCTAGACTCAAGTGTTAATGCAACAACCGCAATGTTCATTAATCTTGGTACAGAGTTGTCTGTTATTTTTGCCAAATGCTGAAAACCGCAAGGGCAAGTCAAGAGATAAATAACTTTTGTAGAACTGCAAGTGATAAATCGTCTGATTTCATCGTGCTTTTTGCTAACAAAACCAATGAAAGTATTAACTTTCTCATCAACAGGGGGAAAAAAACTCTTTGGACATTCCGATGTCATATCTCAGCCTTGGATAGAATGTGTTCAGTTGATCTTTCCGTTCCGTTGATCATTCTGTAAAAAACACCCAATCACTCATCTCTTATTATTTGCTCAGGCACCTGTAGTCCCATCAGTGATTCATTAAAGAACATAAATAAGAGACGCTGACATGTTTTATTACTGGATGATTTGTGAAACTTTGTTTGTTCATTCTTGAAAGAAAACTATCAGCATTACTATTGATTGTAATACAACAAAATGGATTTTCCAAAATGTTTCCTTCTATTGGATATTGTCACAAAAGTCACAATTACAAAGGCTTAATTCTTTTGATGCAGAATAAAATTAGACCATTTATCAATTGCAGTTGCACCAGTGGTATTTATCTCAGACTTGTCCTTGTGGTCTTAAGGCCTCTAACACTAGCTTGCTTTTTCTTTTTATAAAAAAAAGAGCTACTTTAAGCTTTTCTGCTGATTTTCATTGCTTCCAAATCACTTTGGATAGAAGCATTTGCTAAATGACTAAAACGTACATGTCTTTAACACACATTTTGCCTTATCACATGTATGTCTTTTGTCAAATCTATATAATCATGACAAACTTCAGCTATTTCATTTATAACTAGGTGTGTGGATTCCTTCTTGGTTTATATTTACTCATTCACATTACTTTTAGATTTTTTTTTTCAGCATATCAGAACCACATTTCTCAATACACATCCTAAAAGTTATTATTTTTCAAAGATTGTTTTAGTGCACCCGTATTGTATACTACCTTGACAACCATTCCATAATGTATGAAACAAAAGTAAACACACCAGAGTTCACACAAATGCAATATTTCCTAGGATACGGGGTTAGGATTGCGTGAGTGAATGCCTCCTAAGTGAGCTAGGATTTCACTGCAAGGCTCTATCTTGACTCAACTGTGTGAAGAGCGTGTCTGAAGCTCAGATCTTCTGTAGCACGTAATTACTGAGCTCAGACACAAGAACGACAGACCTGATGAAACGTCTGTGCAACAAAGCCTTCCCTCTAAACAACTAGACATTTCATATGCATAGTAAACAACTTGTAAGATGTTACATGATGTTCTAGTTGTATAATCATAGCTCATGATATTAGGGTGTATCTCACAGGAAACGAGTCTTGGAATCAACTGATATAAATAAAGTTCCTTTATTTATACTTAAAGCAGTACAACATTGAATATTGAGGGTCAATTAGCTTTACTGTCATTTAAAATGTTGATTTTTGTGTTCTGTACAAAAATGTTTAAAAAGTGATATTTTTATAGATTTTTTTAAAGCCCTTCTATTATGAATTTTTGAAAATGACCTTTTATTCAGTGTGTAACACAGCTCTAAGTGAATGAAAGCATCCTGCAAAGATTTAAATCTGAAAGTGCACCATGTATAAAGTTATTTTCTCTCAAACGAAAGAATAACGAGTCATTTTTGATTGATGTCAACATGAAATACTGGCATATTGCCTGGCCATTCGTTGATCTTTTCGAATTGGTCTGAATGAAAATGCTGATTAATTCTTTGCCACTAGGTGCCACTTTTGAAACAGTAAAAATTGTGGTTTCCCTGGTAACGCTGTAAACAAAGCAGCACTGAGCTCACAAACACTGCTTTTTTCAGGCATTACAGGCATGAAACCCTATCACTACAAATTAGCGTCATGCAGAAAAGGGGTTTGGAAAAATGTAACATCGTTGAGCAGATGGGACCCTGGACTGCAAAACCTAAACCAAAAAGTTGCTGGGGTATATTTGTAGCAATAGGCAAAAATATATTGTATGGGTCAAAATTACAGATTTTTTTTTTTTGCCAAAAATCCTTAGGATAGTAAGTAAAGATCATGTTCCATGGAGGCATTTAGTAAATTTCTTACTGAAAATATATAAAACTAAATTTTTGATTAGTAATATGCATTGGTAAGATCTTCATTTGGACAACTTTAAAGGTGATTTTCTCAACATTTAGATTTTTATCTAACCTTAGATAGATTTTCATATAGTTGTATCTCGGTCAAATATTGCCCTATCCATCCAATTTTGGAAAATTTTATGACTTACGACTGGTTTTGTTGTCCAGGTTCACAAATAAGGTAAAAATAAATGCATATTGAAATACGACAAAAGTGTTTTTTGACCTTGCGTGCATGTCAACCTGTCTCAAAACCAAATATGAACCTTTCACAACGCTTCAAAGAAAAAAGGATTAACGCATCAAAACTTTTACAGATATACCCACATAACTAGTTAACAACACACTTTCATAGGTGTTGATAATAATTTTTCATTTTAAGTTCTGTGCATAAATCCTATGACAATCATCATTTGATCATGAGGGAATTTGAGGGCAAAGGTTAAGCTAGGCTGCTGACACAGTTTCTGTGCCATTTTTCAGTGTAAGAAAAAAAGGAAGTTATTTGTAGGATGAGACAGATGTGAGAGGCACAGACTGGGCATTCCTCTTCTAACCACAGCGTGTGTGTCCTCATCCAAGACATCTAATCAAGGCACCAAATACAGAGTGTGTGTTTGGAGGTCACTGTTAAGCACAGAGGGATGATAAGTGTTCTGACTGAATGTCTCATTGTGTAGGGATGCTTATGTTAAGCGACGCGGCCAACAAACATGCAGTCTGTCAGACAGCCAACTACATCCCTGTAGTTGTAACGCCTTAGTGTGTAAATTAGAGTGTGAAAGAGAGAAGGAAAAGAGAAAACTTTAGATAGTTAGTTAGGATGTTTTTGTGTTTGTGCATGTAAGCGCAAGATTGTGTGCGAGCGTTTGTGGTTGAGTCCTGACGCCCCGTTGTGGTGTGTTAATCACAGTGTGCATGACTGTCTGTAAGCCTACGCGTCTGTCCGGCTAACTTAAACACAGAGAAGGATGCACACACGAGTGCTGCGCTCGACATACCCCGACCCTGATTTATGGCTCCGCTGCTATACGATGCTATAAAAATGTTTGGAGTGTTGCACTGACTGCTTTGTAATAAAACATCCGTGTTTAAGCGTCCTGTCTGGTCTCTTCCAGCTGCATGCTGAATACAACCTCAAAGAGTTTCTTATAAATACAGCAACACTTCATACCACCCAAATTTAGCACCACATAGGTGAATTTGTATGTGCAGAGAAAAGAGCGGTTTTACATGCACACTGTGTACAGTATATACTCAAGCAGTGACAATAGTGTTTATTGCAGTATCTGTGCATGTACATGTCTGACTACGTATGCACCTCCTTAAAGGGAAATCGCTATTACAATTCCAAGGAAAGGGCAGAATAAAACAGAATATATATTCATTACTGTTATTTCACTCTTGATAAATCTAAATTAAATAATGTTTAGATAAACAAATTTCGGGAGGAGCATGTTTGAATGTTAACCAGCTGCAGCCGATCTCTCTATTACCTAATTACCCAATCAGAATGTAATCCTGCCCTTTAGATACCGCTAACTTCCTTTCTCTAGCATCTTCGTTCTTGCCTCCTCTTATTGCCTGGCGGATGCCGGGTGTCGGTTTTTTGTTCCTTGCCACCGTCAGTTGTTTTTATTGCATGTGCAAGCATGAGCGAGTGTCGTACCGTCAGAGCAGGAGTCATCGCTGCTGACGCTCAGTCTTTCTGCGTTGCCCTGGACGTATTTGTTGTAGAGTTTGATCCTAAGGGCCCAACTCAAATCAGGCTGCCTAACTGTATTCTTCAGCCGCCGTCGAGCATTGGCAAACCAGTTAGACACCTGAGAAAAGAGGGAGGAAAGAATGATCAATAAATGAAAGCAAGACACAAAAGATCTGTTTATTATTGATTTTTCTCTTCTACTGTCTATCATACATAGACATATGTGTTTGGACTAAAAGCTCCATATACTGCTTTATTTATTGGCAAACTATGAAAATGATTAAAAATAGCAGGCTGATGCCACACGCAGATATCCCAGGAACACTGTGAATGTAACATTACATTAAGTCTTCTTCAACTGAGACGATGACGACCTGGGTGCTTATTCTGGCCTCTGCCACTCTCACCTAATAATATTCCTTTTCCTCTGCCCGACGTCTGTCTTTTTGCAATAAAAACAATATTTAATCCAGCCATCTCCATTTCACAGAGACCAGAGACCATTAGATGTTATACTAGGAAAACTTTTCATGCCCGATACTTCAAGCCACTTATGACAGGCATTGTGCTTGAAGTTTCCTGACCCCTGCTTTATATCAAGTTCTCAAAGAGCAAAAGCCATATTTTTCACTTTAAGCTGGTCAACAGAGGCCAGTTTTTGATGGAAGCATTGAGTATCATAGGATGTGGTGGCAATGAGAAAATTCAAGTGTATACTAAAGTCTAGAGATGTTCAAAATTTGTTCAGTCATGTCCGATTATTTATTCACTGCAATTGAGCATATGTTTTGGGTTTGTAAATCTTTTTTTCCCCCATATTGCAGTGCTGTCTGCTCACATTTTTTAACAAATGGGTCCTTTTCATGGATATTAGAACCAGATTAAATTTGTAGGGTCATCCAGAATAGCATCTTCAGGCTGGGCCAATACTTAACAAATTTAGAGAACATGTTTATGTCTTCACGTATATACAGAGACACAGACTGAGACAGATATATACACACAAACTGACACTCAGCACAGACACATATGTGAAGAGTTAAACACAGGCCAGAATGTCTCTGAATTTTAAAATATAGATATTGGTTAAACAATAAAAAAAGAAAGCCTTCACTACAGTAAACCTGATGGTTGGTTGCAACTTGTGTTTGGAATGAACACCTGCGTTTTCATCTCAATGCAAAAGAAAACTGTCATTTTAATAATCCTTCTGTCAAGAACTGGCTCTTGGTAGCACGTGTATGGAAAAGTTGTGGAAAATGAACTTACTCACCTGCACAAGTGTCATTTGTGAGCCAAGCGCAAGAAGGATTTTCTCTGTTTTAGTGGGGTACGGATTGTCCCGGTGTTTGTACAGCCACTGTTTCAAAGGCCTGGCCATGTCTTGCAGAGCTTGCCGTTTATGCCGTACCTTTCCTGGGTTCTGACGAGACCTGTGGAGAAAGTCGACACAAGCCACATAAATCTCATGACAATTACGCAAGACTTCAGAATGGGCACTCATGAGGAGAAATTTCATAGGATTGATTTATTACATATTTTCCACAGTGAGAAAAGCGTTTTTAATTCTTTGTGGGGGCTGCCTTGTTTTACTGTTAAGAAATGTCAGAGCCATAATTTACAAACTATATTGTAAATATATTGAAGAATTAAATTAATGTATTAAAAATTTTAATTAAATGTGTATTATTATTATTATTATCAATATGAAATAACCACATTCATCTAAATGTGAGATTCAATGAGCAGACCAATAATCTCGAGGTAAACATTTTGTGGAAATTTTAAATAAAAAATTTAGCAATAAAGTAATAAAGCAATGTTTAAAAGAAAACATACAATAATGTTAGGTAATCTTTTAAGAGATTCTCTTACAAGAGTGCCTAATTAACACTCATGCTCTGTGAAACCAGCATCATGCTATAATTAACTCTCCCAGTGAGGCTTTTTCATTCAAAATCCACTCACAGTCCAGCTGCAAAAAACAATAACGGTGCACTGAAATAGCTGCATGTAATCCAACATCTGCACAATGACACATGTGCTACGTACCCCTCTAGGGACTGGAATCATTTGAGAAAAAAAAATTAAATCAGTATATTTGCACAACAAAAAGTGTGCTCATTCTGACAGTCACTTTTATTCTCAATTCATGCCAAATATTACACTTTTTTTTTTTTAGAAATGGTTCTTTAATGGTTCCTCTTTCATCAGGAACCCAATACAGCTCCTTCAGATCAACGCATGGGTTTCAGAAGACGATTCTCCAGAGAAAGAGACGGAGAGAAAAGTTATTTGTAAAACTTCAAAATGCTCTTCTGTAGCATCGACCAGAGTCAGTTTTTCTTCTAATTGAAATCTTTATTTCCAAGAGAGAACAGAAGCTGGTTATTTAAACCTGTAGATGTCAGTATGGCGCTGTTATATCACCTTGTTATCTTCCCAAAACCTGACTGCACATTTAACATATTTTCCCCAGCGCTCCGAGGTTCATGTTCAGCAAATATTTTCCTTGTAACCCAGAACTGTATTAACAACCTGAAGAAGTTTTTTTCCCCTGCCTGTTCTCGATATCGGCGACACACACCTCTGTATTTATATTAATAATTTTCATTAGCAGTGATATTCCCCTCGAGGCGAGCAGCGCGGCTATATTGTTTTCCTATTGGCTCCGCTTACACGCGCAAACGGACCTTCAGTAAGCGCGAGCCAGACGCACCCGCAGCGGAGGATGTTTGCACAGGTTTTTCACAAGACATCGCTTTTAGGTTCGGTGTTGCTGTGTATCGCAGTCGTATAATGAAGCACTGTGTTGTCTGCAAATAGAAAACAGGTTGGGGTAAACAGCTCTGGGCGGCGAGGCTGAACGCGCTGGGTTCGGAGGGCAAATAAGGGATGACACGGTTTCTTCTTGCGCCCTCACTACAAAAATATTCGTGATTGACTGGACCACACATACAGTTGAAGGAAATGTTTATTTATTAGAAACAGGCCTGGACGTGTTTTAAATTAGCTACCGAACACGAATGACCTCATGTACCCCAACGACAAGCCCCTGCTAATTCAGCACCATCGACAGCGACTTAATTGAATTGTGAATATTAATTTCCTGCAATTCTCTTTTTGAAACCTCAACGTATCATAGATAGGAAGAAGGCGAACAGGCTGTAAATTCAAACCATATGCTCTCCAACCACAACTGAGCGCAAATCTATGGAAAGAAAACACAAAGACTATGAAAAGTCAAACAGTTGGACGTGCCACTGCTTTTCACAGTTGGCTCTAAAATTGAACAACTTGATGTTTATCTTTAATAAGGTTCTCCGTGCTGTCACACAGTTAAAAGCATTAACAGCGTTAAAATGACCACAGATGACTTGAACAGGCTATCATTATATTCGTTTTTTTACCCGTGATAAGTATCTTGCCAGAATAATTAGGCTGATTATTCCGTCCTGAAAAATATACTATGTGCAAAGCCGTTATCATCCACTGTAAATAAAAATGCAACCATTAAAACTTGCGGCGCTAATGTGACAATCTGGAGTGATAAATAGCACGCGTTATATTTTTAGATCTGATTAAGAAAACCGAAGGAAATTGACATTTAATGAAACCTGATAAATCTATCTTGACAGTGCTTCGGCATCGTTTTTGGAGTAGTATTAAAGAAGGTAACAAGTGCACGAACCTGCAGCTCATTTGATAAAAGACACTGAAGTTTGTGACATACCCGGATCTCCTGTGCCGGATAGCTGAGCTGTCTTTGATGACTGGGCTGCTGGCGAGCAGGTCCGGATGCTGTCCATCTATCACCTCTAAATAATTTCGACTGCTTCTTTCCACCTCATTCGCCTTCTCCTCGAATAAAACCTGGCTGCTTAACTTATTAAACACAATTGTGTTCATCTTTGGTATATTAGTCCTTCTTTCCCCCCTGTGTCAGCTGAAAGCGCCCTGGCCGCCGCTGGGATGTCCTACTCAACGGAGCCGCTGCGCCTTGTCAAAACCCTGCCAAACAGAAAAAGATGACGTTTGTGTTTATTATCATAGGTGAGATCCCCCGCACACTCATCTCAGACAAACTTAATTTTCTGTTTTTATTATAAGGTATACACGCCTAAAGAAGATCACCCCAGTCAAAACAAAACTCTCCAAACTATTTAAGCGCGCGTCTGAGACAGATTAATATTTCGACTCTGATCTGTTTGAAACGTCTGTAGAGTTTATTTATGCAGACTTTGCATAGAATCAGAAGCATTCAGAATGATTGACACAAGGAGTTACACACAAATATCATATATTTCATACGACTAGAACATGTAAAAATATTTGTTTTATCATCTAGCCTCCTTTATTTAATGCAATTAAATATTTTTATTTATTTTACCGTAGCGGCTATTTATCTTTTTTTTACATTCATATAGAAAGATTTATTAAGGGAACACAAGTTTATAAAGCTTTTATACAATACATAGTGCGCGATGGAAATTAACCAAAAACTGCATGACATCTCTGTCATAGTTCAATGAATGTGACGCGACACGACTCACTAAGTGAAAACATTTAAAAGTCATAACTGAAAACACTTCAATATATATATAGGCTGAAGGAACGTACCTGAACGTAACCCCTTCTGCGTCTTTCTGTAAAGTGTAATCCAGTTTCCAGTTTCCCATTCCCCTCTCACATGTTCTCCGCTCTAAGATCCCGTGCGCAAACCACACGAACCGCTTTCGCCTCTGCGCTTTATTCAAGCGCGCCCGGGAACATGAATAAACGACTCGTCTCGTGTTTCCCAGCTAAGCGGCTCAGACGGCGAACATACAGTGATTGTTTTATGCCGGTTCCGCCGCCCTGCAGGGGGAGGCTACCGGGAGACATCCAGCGCAACAGTGTATTCCCTTGTGCGGGTTCACGTCTGGAACGCGTCCATCAGCCGACTGCATGAGAGTTGTATAAAGTTCCCGAGAGCTGGTGTGATTGGACGCAGTTTATTAGAAGCAGCTTCACCTGTGTCTGATGTGCAAAACAGTCACCATTTTGACGCGAGACAAACGAATGAATAAATTGCAATCGAGTGGAGAAATAATTCAGGGAGATTTAGACGCGGGGAGGAGAGACAAATGTCCAGAAGTGTTGTAACAGATTAGTTTTTCCTTTGTAATGTATAGTATTTTGATAGGTAATACTGTACTGATAGATTAGTTTATCATCCCACTACTTAGGCTACATAAAATAGGTAAATGAATGTCAAGTACATATACTAAATATGTATTTATTTCTAAGGGCACGTAGGCCTATGCGCATCACTGATAACTGCTTAAGTTCTAGACATGGCGATATCGTTAAAAGGCTTGTTCTGACTGTCTTAAACTATTTGTTAATGTATTTAATTAATGTATTTCATGTCAGGCATCATATCAAATACCACACTATGATTAAATAATATATTTTGTTTCATTCACTGTAATAGCCTAACGAGAGACCTTGCGGAAGTTTGGGTTCCTCTCGTTCACCAAAAACGCTTACCGCTCGAGGACAGAAAATCCCTCGAGACCTCATTTTTATTGTCTTAACATTTTGAGAGCGGAATCACTCCATTGAACAACCTAATTCTTTTCCAAACATGGTTACCGAGGTCTACAATTACTTCTATTCCAGTTCGCTTAAGAACCTCTATAAACCAATATATAAACAAATTAATTATATCAACGCCATGTGCGATGCTTTATCTGGAGACTTAGCGTGCTGAGGAAACGCTGCTCGCGTGAGTTCCCTCGCGAGCATCGATGTGATTCTGGTACCCTCTCATTTTCCCAAATTACCCGACTTACACGTCGCATTGACTGCCATTGACTGTGTCTTTCGGGTTTATCCAGGGTGGTGTTTGGAGGTGAAGTGACTAAACTCGGAGGCACATATGCGCTCCTTACGCCCCGTATAATTGGCGCGTTCCTTTTATTTGGGTGTATTTTTACCTATTTAATTAACAAACACTCCCGGACATCAGCAGGGTGACTCACTCCCCTCGTGAATGCAGTTTATGGAGAGAAAAAGACAGTGCTCCTCGACCACTGAAACGATGTATTTTCTCTGTCTCTTGTCTACCAGGAGTTTACCACATGTGGGTGCCCACAGGTTTACTCTAACAGTGGCATCTCCAGGGTAACCACATGCCCCTGGGCAGGTAGTCACATCACTTTGTGGTGTACTTCATTTTGTGGGATGCCCACTGCTGTGGTGTGGTCAGAGGGAGAGATAATGTGCGCTCTGAAGCCTTGCTGAAAGTGTAATGACCCTTAAATGCACTTCACCAGTAAACTGCCCTGGTGCTTTGGGTGTCTGCCAGACCAAGTGTCTTATTTAAGATCTAGTCAAGTTTATTTGTACGGTTTCTACCAGGTTGTCACAAAACTGCTCCATGAGACAAGGAAACACTCTGAGAGATCCGAAGACCTGCAGGTACATGTACATGTACACTCTTAAAGATAAAGATTCTTCATTGGCATTTGTTGTTCTATGAACACCTTTGAACACTGCACAAAATATTCTATTTATAGAAAATGGAATAAAATTGAAAAAATTGTTCTTTTAAGAACTGTTCCCAAAATTGTTCTTCTGGCATCTCTATGAAAAGCTCCTTTTGGAAACTTTATTTTTAAGTGAAAAACACAGGTTGAGAAATTCTAACAGAAAATCTGTGAGCAATGAACCCAAGTGTTCTTCATTACCATTTTATTTCCTCTTCTGCTGGGGCAACATACTTGTGTTTTATTCGAGTTGCCGCAACAGCATCTGCATAAAAAACAATTAAGTGTTTATGAAGAACTAACCCAAAACCCCACGTTCAGCACAGAAGTTTGATGACAAACCAAGATGTTTTATTCAACTAAATGCCACACCGCTGGAGTTTTCAGGATGTGTTAGGGCTAGGCGAGATCCAACCCCGTTTCTCACAGTTTCCAACATGGCGAACCAAAGGGAAATGGAACTGGGCTAAATTAAACGCAGGTAAGTAATTTGCCGCTGTTGTAACTTTCTGAAATTACCTCAATGTCAACATGTCCTCATTAAAATATCAAATCCCTTTTGCTGTTATCAATAATACATTATGTCCCTCATTTACACCAACATTTTCACACTGGCCTTGAGTTGAGCAGCCACTGAAGGTTGTGCTGTTGGGGCCACTTAAAGAAAGCCACAGACAAGATTTGTTAAAATCATTGGGCCTTGTGGAAAATATAAACTGTTCAACAATTACACCCATTTGAGATTGTTAAAAGTGATTCAATCGGTGTTTTTCAAATTACCTTAAACATTCAGAGCACAAGTCAGAGTATGTATACTCTCAGCAGCCTTTCCACACATACTCATGACAGTGTCCAGTCTGAATGGCATTAGTGTCTTTCAAGCTGGCAAACACAATGTCTTGAAGAATAATTGTGTGTTGAGCTGTTGGTTCATTTTTTCCCACCTCGGCTTTCTTTTTTTTAAGCAGCGTTTTTCTTTTAAAGACGGTTTCCTAAAATACATCAATGCCTGTGAAGTATGCGTGTCGTGTTTTGTTTAGTAATCTACTGGGTCGCCTGGCTCTGTGTTTTGGCACGCTGTTATCTTTTCAGGTTGCACTGTTTTCAGAGGTAATACTGTTCCTTTTTTGAAGTGGCTGCTTATTCGTGCGGTTGGTGTATTGAGGTTGGACGCTTCGTGACCTCATATTAAGAATCCTGTGTGCACGCTGACAGCGCAGGGTTTATTTTAGATTTCAGGAGAACAAAGGAACTTCAATATAACATTACATGGAGCACATTTAGACATGCTGCCATTATGTGATTTACAGATAGCATTATAAGCAACTAGCAGCAGCACATCAAATACGTAAAAACCATAAAAGATTGTGGCACATAAGGATGATTGGCAGCAGTTTGATATATCTGGTCCGATCAGTTACCGCCACCTTCTCCTGCTGTGTAAAAATCCAAAGCAAAAAGCTCCCATTACACAGTCTCGAACACACTATATGAGGAGAAAAAGTCTGATAATCATCAGCAGTTGGCCTGCTGCTCTACTCCCTCTGTCTGTCTTTTTCCGTCTCGGCCTCAACCTCCTCTCTCTTTCTCTCACCCATGTTGGGTGCTGAGAGCTTGATGAACACATCCTGATGAAAATTCAAGGATAATATCATTCTTGGTCCAGAGCCACAAGCCTCCCAGGCAGGTTTAAAACCCAGAAAAGGGGAAGGTCTGTGCGGCTATAGACCTTCTATATGTCTAATTTTTGGATGTGTGTGGGAGGTAGGTAATGTATACTTAGTAGGCTACATATGCTTATATCAAGTTACTATCAAATTGTCATATCAGATTCGTTAACTGGCATTTTTTTAATATAATCTAGATTTCCGTTTATTATACAATCATTCTGCCAGCTTTGTTGCTTTGGTAAAGGGTAGAACTAATGTAAAGGCAGTGACATCTCTGAGTAGGTACTTGTTTATAAATAAGTAATTACTCAACAACCATTAACAAACATTTTATACAGTGTAAATTGTTTGTAGAATGAATGTAATCTTATTCTTTTCACATACCGTTTTCTCATCTACTGTATAATAGGAAACTGCGCATATTTGGATGCAGCTAATGTGTAAGTCATTGAATCGTTCAGGGGTGCGTTTCCCAAACAACGATGTAACTCGCTGATAAACCACCGTAGTGCGATGCATTGTTTTGGAAACGAACTAGCTACATGCGACTGTTTCCCGAACACGGACGCATCTCCGTTGTTTGAACCACGTTAGTTCAACAACGTAGGACCATTTACTAATGACATCACATGCATGTCGTGAACATATACCTTCTGCTATTAAAGATTAGAGATCTCCAAGATGCTGCTGCATTGAACATGACACATATTGATTAATTTATTATTTTTGTTCACTGTCATTTTGCTTTATTTGATCTTTGAATCATTGGGGGTTCCCTCATACGTCATACTCCGAGATTCCCTTAGTCTTTTTTGCGCATGCGCACTTTTCGAAAACAGCGTTTAG
>JAUCMT010000069.1:147769-187252 GCA_032357475.1 Enteromius thamalakanensis
AGCATCATGAGGTCAAAGGAACTGCCTAAAGAGCTCAGATACAGAAATGTGGCAAGGCACAGATCTGGCCAAGGTTACAAAAACATTTCTGCTGCACTTAAGGTTCCTAAGAGCACTGTGGCCTCCATAATCCTTAAATTGAAGACGTTTGGGATAACCAGAACCCCTACTGAGGTATCGGGGAAGAAGAGTCTTCTGACTGGTGAGAGGTAAGGAAGAACCTAAAGATCACTGTGGCTGAGCTCCAGGGATGCGGCCGGGAGATGGAGAAAGTTGTAGAAAGTCAACCATCACTGCAGCCCTCCAACAGTCGGGGCTTTATGGCAGAGTGGCTCAACAGAAGCCTCTCCTCAGTGCAAGACACATAAAAAGCCCGCATGGAGTTTGCTAAAAAACACAAGGACTTTCTCACCAAGATGGTGAGAAATAAGATTCTCTGGGCTGATGAGACCAAGATAGAACTTTTTGGCCTTTATTCTAAGCTGTATTTGTGGAGAAAACCAAGTACTGCTCATCACCTGTCCAATACAGTCCCAACAGTAAAGAATGGTGGTGGCAGCATCATGCTATGGGGGTGTTTTTCAGCTGCAGGGACAGGACGACTGGTTAGAATTGAGGGAAAGATGAATGCGGCCAAGTACAGGGATATCCTGGTTCAAAACCTTCTCCAGAGTGCTCAGGACCTCACACTGGGTAAAAGGTTTACCTTCCAACAAGACAATAACCCTAAGCACAGAAGGAGTGGCTTCACAACAACTCTGTAACTGTTCTTGAATGGCCAAGCCAGAGCCCTGACTTAAACCTAATTCAGAATCTCTGAAGAGACCTAAAAATGGCTGTCCACTAACGTTTACCATCCAACCTGACAGAACTGGAGAGGATCTGCAAGGAGGAATTGCAGAGGATCCCCAAATCCAGGTGTGAAAAACTTGTTGCATCTTTCCCCAAAAGACTTTTAAACACTAAATACTGGGCAAAGGACCTGAATACTTAGGACCATGTGATGTTTCAGTTTTTCTTTTTTTAAAAAACCTGTAAAAATGTAAACAATTCTGTTTTTCTGTCAATATGGGGTGCTGTGCACTTATAGATACAAGCTATTTATCACAGAGTCAGTACCCTTAAAAACAACATTATCAAAATGTAACTGCTATTTCCAGACAAAGCATAATGAAATCATTTACTTAACTGAGGCAGCTGCACTCAGATATAGCACTGCTTCATCTTTCAAACAAATGTTTCTTAGTGTTTCTTAATGTTTCTTTCTGGAGGCAATGTTTATGCAAACGACTGTGCCCTGATGACATTACCTTGCCCCTTGGATCCAAAACAAGCTTTTTTTGGAGTTTAATTAAAAAACACTTTGTTCATGAGTAGGATGTTTTAAGTTATGTAACTTCCAGGATGGTACAAAAATTTCTAATACGCCAAAAGATCAAGGCAAATTTGTTTTCTCATGTCCCAACCCCTTTAAAAAGGCAAGTTTGAACCTTACACACATCTAAAGGGTGCATATTTGTACCTTTGAGTAGTTACATATACCTTTAAGTTATTACTATGAATCTTTTAATGAAAAATAAGGTAAAACATGTACCTTTAAGGGTCTTAAAGCTGTCCTACCCCTACAATTGTTGCACATTTTTCTGAGAATGGAATAGTTTTTTAAGGGTTATTCTAATCATTAAATGACATTATAGAGTTCTATAATAAAATGCATTAGGTTTCTTTTGAGCTGCTGCAGTCTAGACCTGTCACTCTAACAGCCACATATTGAAATGCTTGCTTTTTGGCATTAGCGGAGAGCAGTTTTCCCTAAATAACCCTGCAAGAGCTACAATAAAACCTACATCACACCTAACACATAAATCTGTTTAGTTACTTGTAAATTGAGCAATTATTACAGAACGTTTTAAAGACCATGTAAGGCATTGTTGTCTAACATAGAATGTATCTTTTGATTTGAGCGCCATATTGAGTAGATTCCAGAAACTGCCACTCAGAAAGTATCCCAGCAGTGTTCTGTCACCCCAGACCAGTCTGTCCTGGCCAAAGCCATGCCACAGTCACATTCTGCTCCTTCTTCCCAGCAGCTTGCTGAGCAACCGTTCCCCGCGCAACAGCCTTTCAATGCTCAGCAGCCCTGGCATGCTAGGGCTCTGGGGATAACTGGGGGGTGACGGAGTGAAGCTCAGTATACACACTGCTGTTTGCTCTGCTGAATTCCCATAACGGTTAGAAAACGCTCTAACTCTCCCCCCCTAAAACACAAAATCATCACTCATACCCCCTTCAAAAAAATAAATCAAATAAAGAAATTCCTTGTTCTCCTGCACTCATTCCCCTAAAAATAGTTTGAAATACATCCTCTTCAAGCTTATTAGTGATGTTTTCATGCGCCAACCCTGCTTGTACTTTGGAGAAAGTTCTCATCTATGCAAAAAATGAGATCATGCAGTACCTTGACTACTCCGTTTTCATGCATTGTGATACAGTTGTTAGGGTCTTTAGACAGCTCAAACAGAGCCCGGGCTGTCGCTTGGTGCACCAAAGGGTCTTTTGATCGAAGGTAGTGTACCAGTGGGGCTACAGCTCCAGCTTCCCCAAATGATACACAATTACTCCCCCATGCACAGCAGCAGGCGATGGCTTCTGCCAGGTATCGCCGTAACTTATCATCCTCCTGTACAATCACACAAAGAGAAGGAGACAACCTAATTAAATGGAGCATTGACCGATATCGTACATTTTAAGTATGCTTACAATTGAACATAGTTACATTATCAGTAATAGAAAAAGTACATTAATATTATGAGGTACCTGTACTGTTTGCTTGGCTTACGTCAAAGTAACAAAAATGCCTCTAATTCCAGAGAAGGGAATTTGTCAATGTAAAACATGGCTAGATCAGCACTTACGGTATTGGTGAGATTGGCCAGCAAGGGAACCACACCATGGTCTGTAATAACTGCCAGGTTCTCCACATCTTTAGCAATTTTGGCAATGGCTGCACAAACACTGGCCAGCACGTCTTTATTCTGTGATTTTAGAAGGTTAACAATGAGCTCCAAACCACCCACAAAGGAACGCACCAATTCTCCAGCTACCTAAACACAGAGAAAACAAGAAAATGTCATGAATTGCAAAAATGTTTTCTTTTTCTTTTGTTTTTTATGTGTTATCATGCGTTAAATCATTCACTTAACTATTGAAAATTGCATGGAGACACTCACAGACTGTGAGATTCAGCAAGTCTGTACTCATTCTGTCACATATAATACCTGTACATGTCAAACTCAATCAGTACACACTACCTAGAGAATGTATTCACATCAGAGACCAAATATATCTGAAAAAAAGAGCATTTGTGTGTGTGTAAAGCAGAGCTGGTTTAGGTTTAGCGGTACCACGATGGAGGATGCACTTTCTCCCAAAGGCTTCGGGTCACATGAAAGCTCATGCTAAAGCAGAGGGTCAACCACAGTAGAACAGTGGGCACTAAAAAACAGAGAAGCCCACACATATTGCACAAAAATGGCAACTGTAGGCAATCTTTTATATTCAGTCCAGTCATTTCAGTTGTGCCAGAGGGTATGTGGCATTCCAGCATGGAACCAGACTGTTTAGGATGATTATAAAATAGTACAGTGATATCTTTATTGATGGTACAGAAGCATATCATTATGGTTCTGGAACCAGATGAAGCCAAACATTCAGTAAACAATGCTACCCATGCTATTTTTACAAAATAAAGATGTCACTTGTGAAGACGAGGAATGATTATGGAGTACCACAGGTTGCTGCTTCTGTTCTGGTCAGAAGAGTTCAGCTTTGTATGAATCAGAGTCTCCCTACCTTGATAACAAAGTCTAAAGTCCCTGACTTTCTTGTAAGTACAATCCTCTGGGGTTCTTTTGAGAACAATAAAGTATGTCCCTCTATAACCCCGTATTTCACAACACAGCTTAACCCTAATAAACCCTTGTGCACAGCACAGCAGAAATCAGTCTTCCCCCTGCAGACCCAGAAAGAGAAGACCCAGAGCAGGTCATGCGTGCAGAGCAGGGTGAGTCTCTAAAGTGATGCCAAAGGATGAGCTCTGTGTTTAGTGTGTCTGGGCAGAGATCAGGGAGGAGAGGGGAGGAATCTGCAGCGTGTCTCACACAGGAAATGGCAGTACAGGAATACTGATGAACACTGGGAAAGCGTAAGAGAGAGAGAGAAAGAGAGAGAAGCGGGAGCAGAAGAGGAAGTATGGCAGAGCCACCAGCTGCGGAGGGTCACTGAGGAACCCTTTCAACCCAGGGCCCACAAAAACATCCCCAACTAAGTTCCACATCAGCAAACACAGCACGAAGCGAGACGTGCAGAGAGGGAGGAAGAGTGAGGGAGAAAGACGGAGAAAGGATGAAACACAAACAGTATACAAAAACCAATGTAAGCCAAGCTGAAAGAGGGAAAGGAAAAGGCCCAAGAGAGAAAAAGAGAAGAACAGGATGCTAAGTGTGAATAGGAGAGAGAAAAATTAGGGAATTGCACTCAACAAATTTTAGCATTCAGGTAATTGAGTGTGAGGTATAACATTTTAAAGCTTACATTAATGCTTTTGGAAGATGTTTTAATTTAAAACATACATCAAAAGCAGATTATGGTCTCTCCTCACATAAACTGCTTCTAGTTGTGCTTGAACACACTACAAATTCTGACCAACTAGCATGTACTGTATATGCTGCACTGTATTAGAGCAAATAACTCTCCATACCACCAGATGGCAGTAGCCTGTATTCACCGGAAGACCTAGGACTGTGGATATGTGAACGATAAACAAAGTAGTGCTGGCCTTACAACAGATTTGCTACAAACCCTTCTTGCATATGTCAGATTAATTGAGTACGTTTTATGCCCACTTGACTTCATCTGTCATTTGCTTTCATCACATTTTTCATGCACTGGTTCGCTAAGCCAGTCAGAACAGTCTCTCTAATAAACAGGCTCTGCCACTGATTCAACATGCCCGACTAGTGTCACTGGTGCAGGTTGACAGACAGCTGTGTGCACAACTTTTAAAAAGATTTTAAATGAAAACAAGGGAAGAATAAGAAGATCTATCCAAAAAGGGTTTTTTGACTCAAAGCAATCTGGCAGAATTTTCAAAAAGACTTTAAGGAATACACAGGATCAGGGATTTTGCTAAATAATTTCCTATACAGATTTCATTGTGGGCTCAAGTTGATTCACCTTCTTAACCAACATAAATTTTTTGGTTTGAAAAAGATTTCTGTGTCCGCTGTGCTTCATACATATTGCGGACAAGACTTGATTCTTTAGACTAATTAAGCATGGTCCTCGTTAAAGCACTACACTATGAACTATCCTACAGTAGCTAATAATCACTAGAGGATTCACAGTAAGCACCAGCTGTGAGCGCGTGTTTGTGCGCTGGTAGGGATTTTGAAATCCCCAGATTCGGTTCCTCAAGCTAGATTTTCATAAATCTGGCCCTGGAGCTGCTAACTCAATCCACATGGGCTTTTATCAAAATAACTGCTTGCTGTGAGGCCTATCAGGTTCCTGGTTTGGATGGGTACATAATTTCACATACTGTAGCACTTGCCACCAACTCTCACTCTACTCTCCTCAAATGCGAATACTAAGGGTATCTATGACCCATTGTAATCAATGAAGTGAAACTGCATTGTTTTAATGACACATCACAGCCAAGGGGCTACACAGAGAAAGAAAAAAAAACAAGAAATTCTGGAAGAAACAGAGAACGTTTGATTTAGATTAAAAAAAATAAACATTTATGTAACAATGCTCTTTTATTTGCAACTGTGCTAATAATTTACAGGAACAATAATACATTTGTGTTTTAATGCGTTACACAAGAGGCTCAAGAAAGCAGACTTGTTCTTTGCCAGCTATGAGATTAATATTCTATATATAGAAGAAACCAACTGCTTTGTCCGTGTGCTTGATGTAATTCTTAACGTGTGATTTCTATGTTGACTTGGTAGAAAGCTAATGGAGGGCAGCGCTCTAGATTAAATGTGCATTTAGTAAGTTTGCTTGCAAGCGCAAGCTTCTATGTTCTTCGTGTTCTTTCAGCACTAGACACAACAGCATTAGATTCACACAATTTGTGCATCTCTAGTCAAAATTAAACGTACCTTTGCATTCTCAATGCAGGGGCAGATGGCCCAGGCAGCACCGGCCTGAACTTCTGTATTGGGGCTCTTCAGCAAAGACCAAAGAAGACGTACACCCTCAAGACGATTGATTATCCTGAAAGAGAAGAAAAACAAAGTCCATCTTCAGGGTACTGAGAGAGATGTCACACCAACCTGATTTATCACCCCCCCATTACATAGTTTAGAGCGCAATGTACATTGTAAGCTCATGACTTGTATTCTCAACATGTTTATACAGTATGTCTGTTTTTCCCAGGGTTCAGTTTGGCTTTTGGAGCAGACTATCCCTCCTGGTGTGATGATGAAACCATTCCAGTAGCAGATCAGAAAGCTGCTCAGCATGGCTTTCCCATCACATCCCACCTGCTCAGTCCCTTACGCCGGTACCCCCTGCTCACCTTCCAAACCTTCCAGCGACTCCATTAAAACATGTTCGCATCAGCCTGGCCGAGGCTTGACCCGTACAATGCTTTTAGGAGGTCCGTGCAGATATTTATAGCGGACCGTGGACAAACACACACACACACACTTGCACGGAGCGCACCGTTTAACTCGGTTCCTGTCGGCGACTCTGAGGAGGAAAAAACCCAGAGAAAGTACGTTTTCCAAGTCAAACATTCTCAGAGACAAGTCTTTCTATATTTTACTGCTTCTGAGTGAGGTTTACTTTAGAACAGGCTGTATTTCATGCTGCGGATATGATTCTACTAAAGGATGTAGTCAGGCTCTGGGAAGAACGGGAAAATGACTCTTCAGTGCGGTCCGTTTGTCAGGTATAAATAACATGTAACCTGTTTCCCATGTGTGCATCCAGCGACAAGGCAGACATTCAATGCTGTCATAATTGCTAAACCACGCCACAAAGGGGGAAGCCAGTGAGCGGAGGCCAGGCTGAGCACTGGTCAGAGCCATCTTAACGCCAAGCGTACCCCCCGACCCTATCCTCACAATAAATCACTTTGAGCAGCATGATAACAGGGAGAGCCCCATGCTATCCCAGGAGGCCACTAAATCCTTCAGGAACAGGACATAATGCTGCACTTGAACAGGTAAGATGCACTCAACACTACAGTAGTAAGGTGTATCTACAAATATGGAAAAATAATGGAAAAATTTGTTTAATTTAGCCATTATGATCTAATATTTCATTAATCATTAAGAAAATGTAAATAGTATGTATTAATACTGACCAATAATTATGACGCCAGCATTTTGTACCGTGAGGAGGACAGAGGTGTCACGAATTCCTTTTACTGCTTTTAATTTCAAAAACAGGCTTGAACATGCTGTTCTATGAAATAAAAGTATCATCAAATATGAGCTATGCTAATTGCTTTGTAGACTACTGCGCTTAATTCTCAAAATAAACCATCCACACAGGACAAAGAGGAATGAAAAAACATTAAGAAAGACTTTGTTACAACAAGGAAATGGGAAACAAAAAGACATGTCCTAAATATAGATTGCATGAGAAAACAAGAACAACATGTTCAAGGGCTGTTACATTGGTCTACGGGACTAAAGTTTTTGGTCACTCAAAGAGTTAAAATTAAATGAATGACCTTATTTCTTCAAAAACAAGCTTTGTGAGCTTTTACTACGCCACTGTGGTTGCTCACATCCATAAACGTATTAATCTTTCAGACAAAGGCTGTGTGAGCTTGGGTGCCGAAAAGAAGGGAACAAAATGCTCTTCATTTGTGTCCAGCATTAATTAAGAAGGGGACTGCAGTCTATAACAATCTTGTAAAAACAATGAGAGTCAGATGTGTTAAATATACAGAAAAACCGATAGTCAAATCTCTGTGAATGTTTCTTCCTTTTATTTCTTGAGTACACAGTGTTTTTATTGTTCGACACTCAATACAGACCATAATCTAGCACAGTAAGCTGAAAAAGACATTCTGTGTAGTCATCTGTGCTTATGCTTGCCTGCCTGTTTCTGTTTAGCAAGTCCAATGGCCGTTGTCAGAAGTGCTTTACAGCTTATACAAACTGACCGCATTGAGACAATAAAAGGCCTCCACCCTGGCCGCAGCTATGAGTCTCACAGCAGGTAGAGTAAACACAGATCTCAGAGCCCTGTAATTACAGAACCAGGGCTGAGGGCCCTTGCCCTGCATGTTCGGAGCACGGAGCCTGGTCAAGTGGCACATCCCAGGGCCCGTTGGATCCGCTGCAGAAGCGGTGAACATGGAATATTTTACAGAGAACAAGTACAATGCCTTGTCATCCTAAACCGAGCCAATGGCAACAGTGAGAGGGATTACAAGGCCAAGGTTGGATACTATGAGAATTGTCAGCTGCTGGATTGTTTCTGGACAACTGTTTTGGATCCAGGTTGATTAGGTAATACAAAAACAGTGCACACATTCTGATATATAGTGCACCAGGTTAGTATATGTTTTTAAAGGACACATTTTAAGAGGTAAGACTTACACCATGTTGTCAGGGTCAGTGGCACAGGCTTCCACGGCCCTTGTGACATTGACCAGAAGGGCCTGGTTGGTGCCGTTGAGTAAGTTGACCAATGGCTGGATACCATTGCTTTTGCGGATGGTGGAAAGATTCTCAGATATTTGGGCACACTCTCCTAAAGCACCCACTACATTTACAAGTACTTCTTCAGGTTGGTCTTTGAGCAGACCTACCAGAATTCCTAGTGCCTTATACTCCTGAAACCTGTGAAAGAAAAAGATAGCAAGAAATTATTACTCATATGCAAAGTCTAAAGTGTTTTAAATAAAAAAATACTAGGACTCAATATACCACATCAATTGCTTATCTCCAAGAAACATACCACTTTAGATTGCTTCCACACAACAAGCATTTATGGTGCACTTTTGGGCACACTTCCTCTGTGAACACTCTGTGTAAAAATCACAGCCGTTGAAAGCTGTATTCATTTTTGTAGCGGATAGTGAGATTTCCCCCTGTGTGTTTAAATGTGGTAGCTGATGGGATAATAGGAAGTCCATGGGAATCATGAAAGAGAACAAGTTGTGTCAATATTGCTCTGAATGACCTTTCTTCAATGGACACAAAAACATGAAATAGTTTGTTTATAATTAGATGAAGCATTTTCGTTTCATCATGTAATGGATTGTAAAAACATGAAGACTCAAAACCCTAAATAGCAACAGGAAGCCTTCGTATGGACTGTGGATATCTCGGAGGAGAATAAATCCGCTGATGCTTTATCACCGCAACATTTCCCACGCTGCGCTCAATATGCAGTTATGCCCAATGACCACATTTTCTGGTTTGGAGCAAGACAACAAGAGCTTTTGGTGCGATTTGGGATTTGTTTGCCAAGTAGTGGTGGACTACAGTAAACATTTAAAAGGCATATAATGTGGTTGCAGGGAGCCTCAACTAATCTCTGATGTATGGTTAAGCTATAAGGCTGTTTTTATTCTTGGTTTCTGGCCAAGCAGTAATGAAGACCATTGAGTGTCCAAGTTCAATTGGTGCTGGTCGAAGTCAACCAAACATTTTCTTGCAAGTAAGACAGAAATAAAAAAAAAAAACTGCCAAAATTAGCACAGCTTAAAAAGTCAGAAAAAAGCTCAGGCCTACACTTAAACATAGCATGTAAAACAGAGATGCCATCAGTGAATTGCTATCAGCATGCTACATTAAAAGTTGTGGAGCAATTACATGTTACCTCTGATTAATGGACTGTGGGTGTTGTCTATTTTTGTAAAGCCAACATCAACCTGCCAAATAATAATGCCAAGAGAAACAACATGAAACAGCACCATTCAGTCGCTACCACCAAAAAGGGAAATAAAAAGAGTGAGCATGCACCATTTTAGAGCTTTAAGGACCCAAAAGACTGCAAAAATCATTTTTAGATCTTTAAAAGACAAAAAATAATAATTAATTAACCATTTGCTAAGACCCACAGGTAAAACATTTCTGACTTAGGAACTGCTGCTTTCACTCATTTTCTTAGACAAGCTTTTAGACTTAACTAATGTTAATCGAGATAAAGCTTTATATGCAATTTTTTCCATTTACTTTGAGAATTGTTTGTCACAATTCTTTTCGGTTTTTAATCTATCTCATTACTGTGTAATTTATGTTTCCCTGCAGAAAAAAAAAACATCTGATAAAATGCTTTGCTATAAGACTTCATTCCAGCCCATTTAAGAATAATTTCCAATAAACTGTTATTATTTCATGAGCACATTTTACATAGTATTTCACTATTCATAGAAATCTCCATTTACTTTATTCTTTCTTTATTCTATTGTTCTTTAAATCTCGTCAGCAACAGGTCAGCCAATTCAAAATGAAGCAATTATGGACTTTGATGGCATAATATGAAAAATAAGGGAAAACAGTAGTGATGTACATTTTTATTGATCTATTTCTAAATTGGTGTTTATTTGGAATTTTGGTAATTAAATTTGGGTAACTGGGTAATTGAACTCCAAATAAAGATTTAATTTGCAAAAACAGAAAAAAACATATGTTTTCATGTTATCTGTTTTTGCAAATAAACTCTTTATATGCTGTTAATTTTTGCAGTGAAGTTCTTCAGCAATAAGCCACCTATCCAGCATAATATTTGGGAACGGCAAAGTGCTGACATGGTAAAAAACACTCCATTGGATGACATTAATTAAAAGTCACTGTTTCGGTCAGTGATTTCAGTTTATTTAAATTATTTTGGCCTATTTAAAATAATCATCACCAGAAATTAGTATGTATAATTAAGCATTTTGTGAATTCATAGTTGCGAGATCATGAATGACTGCTATAAGTACAAAAATACAGTAAATATCACCCTTTGTGTATAATAAAATTCAGGTTATTAGCATAATCATAATGATATTTTTCTTGTTATAATATAACAATTTAAATCGTATGCATCATTAATCAGGTAAATGGTTAACACATGCCTTTCCCAGCACATTTGTGGAGGTCTCACATCCTCAGTCACTACCACCTTCTAAAAGCCCCTTTGACCCAGCCCTGAACCCCTATTTCTCCTGTACTCATGTGACCAGCTCTCTCATCAGCCACACAAAGACATGCTGTCTGCTGCTGGCAACACCAGGACTCAGAAAAATAAGGAGAAAAAGCACCTCAAAATTATGACCACTGTAAAATACATTCTGAAATGATTTGCGCCTTAAAACGCCAGGCCTTGATTGTTTCTGAAATGGCACACTGCGCTTACACTGAGACCAGATGGATTGGGAAAACACTCTGGTAAATGATCACTGACCGAGCGCTCCACTGCCTCGGCAGATTTAATTTTACATAAATGGTTGGTTTGTTTTATTGCAAATGCTGTGCTCGACCTTGATGTTGTACAAAAAAAAATATTGTAATAAAACCAGTTCTTTCTTCATGTCCAAGTTTGCATTAAATATTATGCCAGTAACACAGTGGTTTTCTATACAGCTGACGTCTAAAACTTCAAACCAGCCACCTGCACAAGTGAACAAAACATATGTTAGAGAAGTGTAAATCTAGTCTAGCTTGAAATGAATTTGTATTAAGTTCTGGATAAAGATAAAGAGATGATAATTAATACAATAAAAAGTCCCCGTTCTGCATAAAATTGAATCAACAGAATCTAAAAAAATTTTAATTATTAAATTACAAAAAAATCTCAGTCCATAAAAATCCTGTTGATGGAACTCTCAAAATTAATGCATCAAAAACAAAATGAACTAACACTCAGCAGAACCTGATTTTACCAAGTGCAACGTGTTCCTGGATAAACAACCAATCAATGAGCATTAACAATCTAAAGAACCAGTTTATAGCTTTTGTAAAGTTTAGGCTTACAATCTGTGTTTGGTGCTTGTACATCAGTGTCATCCATCTATCATTTCCTCTGACTTAAGAGAATAATCTTGGTTAAGATTACGTTTAGGTGTAGGGATATGGTTATTTTTTTTATTAAAATGTTGTTCCAGGGTCAACAAAATACCTTGACCCAGTAACACATCTAACTTAGCAAAATCACAAAGTGCTACTGTAACACTCGTTGGCTGGATTACTTTTTCTCATCTCTGTTTGTGTTCCACATAACAGAGAAATAAAACTAATAAATACTCACAGAAATGTCATTTTTGGGAGAAGTATCCCTTTTTAGTTGTGACTTGGACTTGGACTAAATCTTTTTGGCTATAGCTAACTTTTTAAGAGTTTACACTTTAGTAGTGTTCACTCATTTTGTTAACTGGCTGGTTAACTGTTAACGCTTCTTCAGAGGTATTACCATGGCCCCAATCTTAACAACTGAATGTTTTCACAGAGCATTACTTTTCTTAGAGGACACTTATTTGGCTAATGGGACATTAAGCGAATTGAATGTGGCATGGGGCACCTGCCTCCAGTTTCAGCAAACTAAGCCTGATGTAAACGCAGGATGAGCTTTTGTCAGCTTTGACTTATGAGGTGGAGAGAGAGCAGCCATGCTGCTACTGGGCCATTTCAGACACAAGCCTCCCTCAGAATTCCTATTTCAATACTATTCTATTTGCGGCTGGTGTGAGGCCAGACAGTAGATCCTTCTACAGATCCTAGTCTATAACAATCCCATAAAATACTAAAAAATGCTCTTATCATAAACTAAAAATGTAGATTTATCAGCTCCTTGGCTTCAAAGTTGTGAAAATAACACCTGATAATTTATAGACAGGTAATGGTGGAATTAAAAAATGCATTTTTGAGCCCTGTAGAGTACATGTCCCTAAACGCATACTGCAAAGCAAAGTAATATGTGTAAATCACTTTTATATGAGAGTGCTTGTGTGACAGAACGGGCAAGCCAGATAATGATTCCAAGTATTTTTTTTGTATTTATGGGGGAAAATGACTGGCTTAAAAGACATCAGCCGCCAGAAAAATTACACCAGGAAAGCCTCCAGGATGGTCATCATCTTCACCGAGCTAAGTGACGTTGGAATAAAGACCAGCGTGCTTTACATGACAAACGCTTTAAGAGTCTTTCAGCTTACACTCCTGATTATTACAGCACGACTGTTTCAGAGCATTCCACATCTCCCACAGCCCACTTGCCACTAATGGAGCAACGGCCTCGACTAACACATCACTGGTGTCTATAAAATCAACACTTTACTTCATCTTTTGTTAGCGGTATGGGTGAAAGAACAATTCGCATTCCTCTAGCAAAAAGTCATCATAAAAAATCAGAGCTCATTCACAGAGTTTATAAAAACTTTTGCTCTCTCTTCAAATAATCACTTCTGTAGCTGCACTCGGACGGACAATGGTAGACAGCTTTGAGCCATGGAAAATCTGAGCGTTAGAAGTGAACAAATGAGACATCTCATAAAAACGAAGGCTGCGTTTGATTGCACATCCTCTGTCCTTCACTAAGTTGAAGGACCCCTTTTCTTGAGTGGCGCACAAATTTAACCAAATCTGGAGCCAATTATGCATTTCACATTGACTTGCCTCGTCCTAGTCTAAATATGCCACACTGAGATCAAAATGTCTATTGACCATACAATGAATTTTTGAGTTTTGGGAATGGAGATCTGTATTCTGCAAAATCCGAACCATCCAACTTCTCATTTTTGATAAACTATGTGAATATTTTGTCCATACACAATGAGTGATTCTAAAAATGAAAGAGATGTTTGTGCAGAAGCTCTGCAGTTTCATGCACATACTTAGCTACATTTTCCAAGCTGATGGAACATTTCCAGATGGCTCCAGTCGTGGCAGCTAGTAACTGCTTGTTTTCAGCTTCGTTGAGCAACATGACCAGTGGCTTCAGTCCGTCGTACTGCCGCACCAAATCACGGGTATGTTTATCTTCTGCACACTAACACAGGAGTGAAGCCGCACACACACATACAGTACACAGATTTAGCCAGCATCGAGATGAGCGCCGAGCTGACAATCAGAGCCAGGGCTAAATTAGTATTTTCATTTCAACCTCAGCCCTTTTTATACGATGCCAAAGAAAAGTGTAGTTGAGTGTGTACGGCAGTACCTTAAAGATAGCGCTGGCGCAGTGCATTTGGAGCTCCTGGTTGTCACAGCTGAGGTTCTTCACCAGATCCTCAATCATGCCCTCCGTCTGTATAGCAATTCTGTAGCTCTTCTGCCAACACAAACATGCAGAATGACTCTCTATGCTGAACACCTACTGTAAAAACCACTCTGCCTTGCCAAACAACACCGCGTGCAGCGGCGTAGCGCTTATTTCATACTAGGGTTGCTTGCTTCTGGCCTCATACAGTCATTCACATCTTCAAACTGGCCCTTTAATAGAAACAATCTGCCAGTCAAAAATAAGGTTTTATGAACAGCATGCTATTTTCAGTCAAGTGTCCTTGTATTGAAGCAGCCTTACATATAGCATTTGAAGCTTGCATTGTTTCACAATGCTTTTGTGTATGTACATGTACTTTAAAGCATTTAACGCTATTTATAATGCTTTGACATATAGATAATTGTTATTAAAAAAATCATTTAGAATTAAAGGGTTAATGTAAGGGGGCTGCGAGATTACTTAGTAATTTACCACACTAAGGTTGCATGTAATTGATCAAAAAAAGAAATATTGAAAAAGAAAAAAAGTTTCTATTTTAATATTCTTTAAGGTGTAATGTATTCCTATGATGGCAAAGCTGATTTTATACAGCTAAAGAACTTTGGAGTCATAAGTGTCACATGATACTCCAAACATTTACAATACAACATTTGTATGTGGCACTCAAAAATTTCTTATTATCATTTCTATGTTGAATATTTTTGTAGCGATAATGACACTTTTTAGGATTCTTTAAAATAACAGAATTTATTTAAAACATTTTTAACATGTCTCTACTGTCACTTTTTATTTATTTAATGTAATAATAGCATTCATTTATTTTAGTTTCTTCCATGTTTTACAAAGACATGCCAAACTTTGTAGTTTTTCACAGTTCTGCAATCCCTGAATCCGACGCAAAATCAAAACAAAATATTGCATTTTTTGCGCTCCTGCATAATCCGTCATTTTACTGAATGACCACAAAAATGAAGGTCTTACAAAAACTAAATAATAATAATCTAACTGAATTATCCCTAATTTTATTATGCATTTTGTTTGTTCTTTATGTCATTCATGACATTATAATATGTTAATGTGCTAGCCTAATTCTATATAAAAATCACTATTTAAAACCACAAAATCCTTTTGGTTGCAAAAATCAGAAAGAAATTATAATAATGCAATACTGTAGGGACTGTCAAAATCAACCAGTTACTTGTCCATGTACTTATTTTTGATATTTACTAGCACTTTCTAAACAAAACAAATAGCTTCGAAGTGAATCCGAGCAATTAAAGAAATTTCAAATAAACATTTTAAGCATCTGCTTTTGGTTTAGCATGATGAAGCAAACCTCAGAAGCGCACTCCTGCAAGGTTCCCACCACAGGGATGAGCATGCTCTTCTGTGATGACTTGAGCAGCCGGGCGAGCAGAGGGATTCCCCCAGCCCGACGGATAGACTCCTTGTTCCTTGTGCTCTTACTGCAGCTCCAAAGAGCCAGAGCCCCGCAGCGAGCCACCTCCACGTCCCTCTCCCGCGCCGCACTCAGAGAAACACCATTAGGCATGCAGTCCAACAACTCCACCTGCCAGAAACAACTTCAACTTTTCAAACGCACTTTCCTGTGGTTGAGCTTTGAAATACTGCAATAGATTTGTCACTCTGCTTCACATGACATTATTATTATTACATTATTGTGCTTTATACTGTTTTAATTTCACTCCGCATTAAGGTAGGAGAGTCATGTCATGTCAAAACCAACTTGAATGTTTTATTAATAGGGTCATGGTGTACTTTATGACATCTTCGGTGCACTTCTGTCACTGAGTCTGCAGGATGTGGAACACAATCTCCAGCCCCTGAAGCTGCCAACATTCATCTAAACATTCATCACCAGCCAAAGACTAGCTGTTACTTAAGAGCGCATGAAAATTCTGACTATGTCACACCAAAATCTACAAATGACCACATTCTTCAAAGAGTAGATTTTCGTGTTTCCCCTGCCGTCAAACCAGAAAGGCCGCTCTAACACCGCATTACACGAGCGTGCCATTCAGAGGTGGTCTGGGTCTTTAAATGTAACTAATCTATGATAGCTACATTGAGAACGTCCGAGTCTGGCCCCAAGTAAATATACAGAGCAGAGTAACACGCAAGCCCTAATCATACCGAGCGTCACTCTGTCAATAAACACACATGCCAGGATGAGGGGGAGCACGACATTCAATCTGTTTTTACCTGCAGTGTGCTCCCTTTGAAGCTAGCATAGAAAATGATTGGGAGAAACAGTCTCGAAAGAAAGAGAGCAAGTGGAGAAATAGAGTATGGTATATGTATTTACTTCAATATATTCTTCATCCTTTTGTCTCCTTTTTTTATGCAGGTTTTTAATCATAGTCAACCAGTTTTGACAAACACACATGAACAGCTTTCATGTTTCTCACCAGTCTCTTGATGCCACCATGTTGTCGGACTGTCCTGCGGGCCCGTCTGAACTTGGCCACATTGGCGATGGTCTCTGCAGCCAGGCACTTCAGCTCTTTGTCAGGAGAGTCCAGGATGGACACCATGGTCTGCAAGCCATCCAGATCAGCGATGGTTTTCCGAATCTGAGAGTTACAGCTGATCTCCTTCAAGATCTTCAAAGAACCAATCTAACAACAAGGGAGAGTAAAGTATATATATGTATTTTAAAAATAACTGCTTTACATATCTTATGCTGTTGAATTGATTGAAATGTATGGGTTTTCTTTTCTTTTTTTACTCTAAAGCTAACTTACTGTACTGTTACCATGTCAAAACAGCAAAAGCGGCGGTGGTCTCAACATATTTGTGATCCTGGACCACAAAACCAGTCTTAGGTTGCTGGGGTATGTTTGTAGCAATAGCCAAAAATACATAGTATGGGTTCTTTTTTGCCAAAAATCCTTAGGATAGTAAGTAAAGATCATGTTCAAGATATTTAGTCAATTTCTTACCGAAAATATATTAAAACGTAATTTTTGATTAGTAATATGCATTGATAAGATCTTCATTTGGACAATTTTAAAGGTGTTTATCTCAGCATTCAGATTTTTCTCTACCCTCAAATTCCAGATTTTCATATAGTTGTATCTCGGTCAAATATTTTCCTATCCATCCAAATCATACATTAATGGGAAGCTTATTTATTCAGCTTTCAGATCATGTATAAAACTTAATTTTGAAAAATTAACACTTATGACTGGTTTTGTTGTCCAGGGTCATATTTTTGTTTGATATCCCTTTATAATCATAATTACATGTTACATGTGCATGTTTTATGTAACAATTGCTACAGTAGTTCAAAGAGCTGGAGTTAGTAATTTTTTTCTAAAAGAATTGATAACTTGTATTCAGCAAGGACACATTTACACTATTACAAAAATAATTGCTGTTACTTTGAACTTTCTATTGTTCAAATAATCCTTACAAAGTGTATCACAATTTCCCCCAAAATATTAAGCAGTGCAACTGTTTTCAACATTGATTAAATATAAGACATTTCTCAAACACCAAATAAGCATATTAGAGTGATTTCTAAAGGATCATGTGATACTAAAGACTGTAGTAATGATATTGAAAATTTGGCTTTGCCAATCAGAGTGCTAAATATGAATAATGTTCTCCTATTTTGCTGTTTATTTTGCTGAAATAAATGAATCCTCTTGTGAACATCAAAATCTTTCCAGCCATAAACAGTACATCCGTTACGAAATATAAACCAAATGAATGAAAAACTGAAAAAAATAAACATTTCTCAGATTCAAACGGTGACTTCTGACCCAATTAATTGAGTCTGGATGCACTTACTTTACATCTGATGTCATCAGTGTCAAGCAGGTTGATGAGGACCTCCAGCCCCCCCACGTCTCTGATAGCCAGTTGACACGTCTCCTGGACCAGGTTAAAGTCTCTCAAAGCGCATAACACAATCACCGTTGCTGTCTGATTAGCCCCCTGTTCACACACAAACACATGTGCAGCAATTACATTAGCTGTTCCATCATAACCACCAAAACGCCTATTGTTTTATATATTTCAGTCATCTAAAACATGAAAGGACACGCTTATTTTATACAGTACTGTATGAATTTATATGTGTAAGTGTGAAGGCAGATGTACACGGTCACATTTGCGAATTTGATTTTTTTTTGCATCAATGGCATAATTTCTGCATGAACCTCTTTCGACCCATTTGACACACACCCCAAAATCATCTTTGAGTCTTATTTTGTTGACCACATGTTGTGTATAAGTGTTTGGTATTGTGACTATAAACAGGGGTGGGGAGAGATCCTTTGATACAGACTACTGCTGTGCTGCGGCCTGAAACCATAGACAATGACCTAAGTTAGCAATTAAAAGAAAACAAGCTCTGAAATGTTGGAGATGATAATGGATTGGCCTTAGAAAAAGCTCTGTTTTGACAGTTGCTATATACACAGTGTTTTAGGCTGGTCGTTCCTTAGAAGTTGCCTACACAGTGAGTACAACAAACCAAACATGTGGCATTTGTTGGGCCAAGCTCCTTAACAGATATGTATCGCAGACGACTGCGGTTTTGATATCATTCACGGCATGTCTTTTATCGCTGGAATGAAATAACAGAAGGGCGAATGACAGATAAATAAAGCAGAGGATCCAGAATACTACACTATTAATCATCTTTAATCAAAAATTAAGACTTCTTTAGTGATTGCAGTTTGTTTAGGTCAAAACCACAGATCTAAGATCAGCTTTCCCCTAGAGAAAACACCAGAAACTCGACTTCCACGTTTGTTTTTAATGTGATGCCTCATTTTTCTCGTTTTAAAGACAGGCTTTTCTCTCCGAGGCTGGTGTTGTGCTCATTGCAGCAGGTCCCAAAGAGGCATGTAAGCTGCTGTAATGCTGTTCGTGCAGCAGACCTTTGAAACGTGACACTCAATTCCAAAACCGAATAAACACTCATGTTTCTTTTTCATAAAACGAGCAACAGATAAGATCCAGTGATTAGACCAGTCTCGCACCCTTGTTTATTACACACATGGTGCGGCCCAGTTTGCATACCTATTTTATTATGTTTTGTAGCATAAGCAGAACAAGTAGCCCCTTGTAAAAAGTAGGACATTTCAGCGTTATTTAAAAAAAAAAAAAAAAGAGTATAACATACTTTAAAAGAATACACTTAAGTGGGAACTAAATGTAAATATTTCAGGGACTTCAATGTTTGATATTAAAGAGTTGTGTGAAATAGAATGGAATAATTAAAGAATGGAAAAGAGACAGCAATTTTTTAGTATGGCCAATAAGTCATAAGTGGCTGATATTAAAATACATGCTATTTTATCTTACCTGCTACATGAAAACATTGTCATTTGAGATTTGCTAAAGGTTGCATTTAACAGTGTTATTAAATTATTAGATTAATTTTAGAATTAGATGATGGCATGGATACTATTAAAAATAACAGATATGGTGACTATGTATAGAACATCTTTAAAAGGTAGCACTTGAATTAATGTTTTGGAAGAAAACAAAACAAGGAACGAGGATGTGAGAAGAAGAGAACATCAGATCAAAGAGATCAGAGCATGATAAGACTCATAATGATGAATGACAGGCAGAGTTAAAAGAAGGGGCGGGCAAATATGAAGAAACTACAGTAATAAGAGCGATGAAAGAGACAGAGACAGTGATAACAAGTGAGAAAAATAGCCATAGAGAAGTGGAGACAGAAAGATAAAGAGAAGAAAGAAGCAACAGCACACGTGTTGTCCACATTAAGTGACTGAACCAAATGCGAACCAAAACTAGCAGTGAATCCACTGCACTTTCTGCCTTGCCACTCTCTACATCTTCAAAGCATTCGATGGGTTAGCAATGAACCTTGTAAAAACATGAAGCTATTTTTAGTACTGATACCAGGGAAAAAGAAATCCAATGTTCATATGCTTTCATTTTCAAGCAGCTTTGGTCTCAATGTGCTGTAGACATTCTTCACAAATCAGAAAACATCTGAAGGTCTTTTATAATGTCTCTGTCTTGAAGCTAACAGGCCCTCGCTCACAATCTGTGGTGTGAAGACAGATGTTCAGGACCGATGCACACAGATAAAAGCTGTGAACATGGATGACTGACAGGTTTATCATTTGAAATCACTATATACCGTACTCACATTAATGTTCTACCTCACCTCTGATATTTAAGTGGGATGTGCAAATTTACTAAGGGATAGGACTGGGTATCGTTCAACAAATTTCGATACCGATAGCTTGAGTTCGATACCTTTTTACGATACCAATTTTATTAAATAAGTTTTAACAAAATGCAGTTTATCAAAAACTTTTTTTTGACATTTATGAAAACCTTTGACACAGAGACAAGCAGAATATTTTTTTTTTGCAGTTAAATATTGACAGATATGATTGAAAGCAGGAGGGTGCTCACTTGTGTGTGCGGCGCGCCACATGTGCATGTTTATGTGGACACAAATTTGTATCATAGCATTGGTATGACATTGGTATTACAATATAAAAGTGTGTGTGTGTGTGTATCGTGTTTAATACAGAAAGTGCAACTTAATGTGGAGATAGATTTTACACACTTCTGGTCAAACACACTGGCTAGTGCTGCAGTCTTTTATTGGCTTACTGACGTTGATGAGACTAACCCCTTTAGGTATTGAAATTGGGTACTGAAGGATGAGACGTTTTCAAAGGCAATTTGGTCGGTACCTAAAAAGTATCAAACTCTATGCCCAGCCCTACTTAGGGATGTTACTACACTTACTACTGTAGATATAGCAAATCTCAGGCCAGGCCTGATTCCACGGGGGGTCCAGGGTGAGCCAGGAGCTTTGCTAACCCTAGCCAAGAACTAGAACTCAAATCAGTACTCCTGTGCTGTATTCTGCGCACACACAACTAAAGCAAGTCAGACTGTGCTCTATTATTGTATTGAGTTCTGGTGCATTCTATCATGCTTAAATGGAAATATACACAAAATCAGTCACCTGGGAGCCCATATTGGCAAGTTTTTTCAGAAGCAGCTTTAAGCAGAGTTAAAAATAAAAAAACCTAATGAATGTAAAGAGGGAGAAAGTTTTATGTTTCGGCAGCTGAATATATCTACTGTCTTATGTCATTATAGCAATAGTTCACCTAATACTAAACAATCTGTCATTTGCTCTGTTTTGGGTCTCCATTGACTTCCAGAGAATTTTCTTCTACTATGGTTATTAGATTAAACAATGGTGACCAAAAACAGCCAGGTTACAAACTTTCTTCAAAATATCTTCCTTTGTGTTCTGCAGAACTAAGAAATTCATACAGGTTTGGAAGTACTTGAGGGTGGGTAAATGTTGACCGAATTTTCACTTTTGGGTTAATGTTAATTAAAGAATAAAAGAAAATCACTCTGCTCCAATTGACTGGATAACTTCTTTAGCTTTAATATGTCTGTATCTGTACTGTATTCATATTTATACATTATAGTATTTTGTACCCGAAAACTACTGTTAGTCCATCTATAAAACAAAAGTATTGCTTTATTGCTTGTTATTTTATAACTTTCATATTATCACACAGCTCTATAAAAAAGTGGGATTCATAAAGTTGGAATCGTTAAAACTTTGCAATGTATTTGAAACTATTTTTGAAGAATTGTGTGACAAGACTAGAGTAATTTCCTCTAAACAATTCTCAAAGGCTTTGCCATTACAGGAATAAGTTATATTTGATATATATTTGATATATATTTTATATTTAAAAGTAATATATGTATATATATATATATTGTATATGTATATATAAAATCTCAACTAATTGTTTATAACATCACAAAATATAAGCTATATTATCACACATATCTATATATTGGATACCAACTTCACCAGCATACTGTACATATAGTTTAGTATTCCCATGATATAGTAACTTTCAGCTGCCTGATAGTTTACATCTTTACATCTACGTCACAGATGTATGAGAAATAACCTAACACACTATAAAATGGTAGAAAATATTTTCACTGACTTTATCCATTTAGATGACAAGAATGATGCTGCGCGGGTCTGCAGGCCTTGTTTGACAGCTGTATTAAACATCTTCAGAGAAAAGGTTGGAAACTTTAATATGTGATCAAGGTTAAAAAGGCTTATTAATTTGCTCTCCACTTGCTGAAAACGTTTTGTCGTCAATAAATAACCAAGTCTAGTGGTCTCTGAAATAATTTAACTGTCACAAAACTACCGAGCGAGCTGATAGATTGTAGTTCTGTTTGAGAGCTGAAAAGCAGGACCCAGTGACAGCACAAGCTGTGTGTCACCATAAAAATCTATCCTGAGGAAAGAATACTTGAAATGTTTAGCAAAAAACAGTGTGGAATGAGCCAGCATTCATAAATCCTGCCCAATTGCAGACAGAGCTCCGAAAATTAGTAAATTCTCCTGAAGAGAACATCACTGAAGGATGGGGAAACGGGGAAAGAAAGCAGAAAGGAAAAAGGAGGAAAAGACAAACAGAGAGAATGGATATATAAATAAAACCTAAGAAGAAAACAAAGCTGTACCGATGCTCTGGAGAAAATTGAGATGACAGAAAGAAAAAAACTAGTGGCAGAGTGATCAGGAGTACAAGGAGGTATTAGAAAAAGAGAACGTGAATGTTCATTCTGGCACGAGTGTTGTGTATGATACACACATTAGAGTTAATTTATAGAGAAGCTGACTGAGGTCTGATCATTATCATTTATCCTCAATTAAGCAGCCAGCTCTCCAGAGCAAGATAAAGACAGCTGTATAAATGATTTACACAGAGAGAAGCCATAGAGCCACAGAGCAGAGCCGTCTCCTCTAGATTTAAGAGCAAAGAAGTATCGGATTTAATGGACAGTATTAACTTGATGCAAAACAGCATATCCACAGCGTATTTATGAGCGCCGACTCATGCAAGCATACACACACACACACACTCAAACCATTTGGATGGAATGGGTGTACTGCTGTACTGTGGATAATATTGTTTATCTTTATGTAAATTTCAGTATGGATATAACAAGCTCATCAAAAGTGAGAGTAAATACAATTATGATATCACAAAAAACTATCTTCAAAAAATATTAAGCAGCACAATGGTTTTAAACACTGATAATAAGAAGAAATGTTATTTGGGTACCAAATCAACATCTTACAATCATTTCTAAAAAGATCATGTGATCAACTGATCCACAGCTGCTGAAAACTCAGTTTTGACATCACAGAAATAAATTACATTTTAAAAATCTATTAAAATAGAAATCCACTAATAATTTTTTTTTGACACAATAAATGCAGCCTGTGAGCATAAGAACATTTCTGAATCAAAATGTACTGAATGTCACATTGGTAAAGAGAATAGAATTTGGCTGGTCATGTATTATTTCATTAATCTCAATCGAATCGCTCTATATAAAATAAAAGCTTTTATTAGAATACTGATTTGGCCGTGCACCTTTTATAAAAAAAATTATATTTATTTATACAGATGTAAAGCAATTTTCTCGACTGCACTACATCACACAGGACTCAAGTGAGATGCACCAGCAGCTTGACCTGACACGTTCATTTCATTACACACTTTGTCCAGTAGAGGGAGCAAGACCTCATAACGGCCTTGAGAGATAACAAGATGTGGACATTACTCTGGTAACAAATATCTGTTCTGTTCTGACAGGAATTTCACTACGCATATGGAAAAGTCTAGCATTTGCATAATTTATCCTTTCAATTAATTTCATAATGAGGATCATATAAAAAAAATCTAAAGGTCTATTTATGCACATTATTATTTTTTTTCTTATTATTAAGAGTATTTCTCAATCTGGTAGTCTGCAAGAAACAGTGAGCGCTATGTAAGTGAGGCATGAGTTACTGCAGAGAGAGAGAGAGAGAGAGAGAGAGAGAGGGATCTAGATTTAGAAATTTCCTGAGCAGACAGAGACACTCTGCAACGTTTTAGTCAAATTGAGCCAGTAACATAAAATTTAGCTAATCACATTGGTGAAAATTGCAAACACTATTTCAGCATATAAGAGCATTATGGCACTAGCAATTCACTTACTTACAAGCGATTAACGAGGAGCAGAACGGGGTAATTGGGAAAAGGCAGAGTGAGAGAGAATGTTTCTATGCAACTTTGTTTGCCTGCCATGTTTCTCTAATTCAAGCTAATGAGGCAGTTGGGCTGAATCTGGTGAGACAAACAGCCCATGGCCACCTCCTCTACACATTGATGCAGTTACAAAGTGCGTCTGTGAATGTGTGAACGTGCAATTATACTTGACGCTTGTTCTTTGACACATCCAGGCAACGACTGAATGGAGTTTGGTGTGTGTAATATGTTTTGCGGTCTGAAGACATGCACGATTTCTTAATATAACACTAATACTGCCGTGAACATCATGAAAGGATATAGTCACTGGTGCAAACTGCCCTCCGTACATGTGTACAGAAATGCAAACACGAAGACATGTAAATGTACAGTTCAGGTAATGTACACTGCAAAAATATCCCTAGATAAACAGCCATTAAAGCACAAGTCCGATCATTCATGCATCACCTTATAGAAACGTAATCTCCCAGAAATACAAATGCATGTCTATATCCTGGAAAAGAGCAGAAGAAAAGACAGAGGGGAGGAGAAAATCTGAACCTTCACTCCAAAAATAAAACAGATATTTAGTTTGGCACGGACTGTGTTTCGGCTTCTGATGGTAATGACATTATAAGAGCGCTACTGGACAAACCCTCATAAATAAGAACTGTGGTTTCCAGACAGATAGAATGCTGGGAAGGGCACGTTACAAACACATCCCGTCTAGAGTTGAACACAGCACTGTAACAAACGCATCCCCAAACACCTCACACAAATCACAAAAAAAACTAACTTTTCAAAACCACTTTCCAAACGTTCATTCGGTGAATATCAAACAGGATTTTGTTATCAAGTGCTTCTTTTTCCTGACGTTTGGTAGAGGATGAGCACCTCCCTCTGGGAAAATCACATTCGTTATCCTGTGTTTTACTGGGCTAAAAATATCTACCTGCGGCTGAACTTTGCTTGGATGTTTTCTTTACATGATTTATAGCTCCCTACACTGAAGAAGATCCTTTTAAAAATGTGTACACACTGTGCCCTTGGGTGTTTGACATCAGCGCCCTTTTTTTTTTAATCTAGAGTAGGCTTATGCCTTCAGTGTAACTATTTACTAAATTATAAAGGATGTGATGTGCCTTTCAATTAGTTTATTCTCATATGCTAATGCAAAAGACCAGCTTTGCAAATGTAAACACCATTTAAATGTATTGACTAGGGTGGTGCAATATACCAGTATTGATAAAATTAAACCCTGATATCATGCTATGATAAATGGTCCTGTTCTGTTATCTGCCCAACAGTAAATGGGAATACTGCACCTGGTTGCAAAACAACCATTAAAAAGACAGCAAAAATCATATCAGAAGAGATGCCAACCAAAAGCGAGACACACTCCCTGCACACGAGGACATTAGACACCACAGACTTGCCATGTGCCTGAAAAATGTTTAGCCATAAAGCCAATTCAAAGGCCGCCCAAACAGAATAAAAACTAGCCTAATTTTCCCCCCGTTTAATCCAATCACAGTTGACAGCTGCGAGAGTTCCAAATGTGCCATCTTTTCTTCAGTTGTTATTTCTCCTTTAGGTTGCCAGGTATTCATTCCAAGTATCAGTGCACATTTGTCACAATGGATGCATTTAAAAAAAAAAAGTTTTATTATGAAAGTAGCCCAAAAAAACTCAGGAAAACCACAACCCTGGCACCACTGCCTGCAGGAAGTATGATTTTGTATGCTCTTGTTATGGTAACAAAGTCTCTTTCCAACTCCCAGTTCGAATATTTTTATTGTGATTCATTTTTATTTTTCAGAAGAAAAAAAAAATTCTACAGATGAAGTAGCAAGATAATAATTAACAACATATTTTATGTATTTTGTAATGATATTATTATAATTGATTATTTTGGCCACAGTAATTGTGTAGTGAAAATCAGGTTCCATGACATGCTGCTGTGTGCATATACAAGCCAACGTGTTTTTTACCTTTAAGTATTTGACTAGTTTTTGGATCTGCCAGAATTCAGAGGGTAGGTCGGTGGGGATCTCGGCACGTCTTTCTGGCTGTTCCTCATCTTCCTCATCCTCCGATGAACTCTCACTGAAGTCGTCATCTCCTCCTGGGCTTTTACTGCGCATACACACACATATGCATCTATTAGAAATATTAATATTCAATCTGGGCCACAATTTTATGTCTCTCAGACACAAACTGGGAGAATCACTCTCCCACAGAATTTTCTCAGAGTAGAAACGAGAACCATCCATACATAACAGGACATTATAGAAAAAGCCCTTTCTATAATAAATAGAGCTTAATACATCAAATTGGAGGAGAGTTGGAGCAGGTGCAAGCCAAACCACACAGCACAATCTCTCAAAGCTCTGGTAAAATCTCTGTGAATCCAATGTGGAATGAATTACTGCTCTCTGAAAGGCCTTCATGCTCAAACCCTTAGACACGACGGCCATCAAACTCAGGGGTGTATTTGAAGTGTCATCTTAAGCCATGGCATCAAATTAAACGGCAGGGGATGGAGAGAACAGAGACAGAGCAACAGAGAGAGAGGAAGACTGGAGTGGTCATCAGTGCGTTTCTGAACTCTTTCATCGCAAGCTTATACAAGCACGCACAAACGCAGATGGCCGATAAAGCGGATCAGGCTTCTGAAATGAATGTATCGCCAAACGAGTCATGAAACCCGGTACACACGGAGAAGAGCCCAGAGGGACTCAGATATGTTTTCCATGGGATAACAGCAACGGACTCATCTCTTTGTAATGCCCGCCATGAAAATAACCAAATTGGTGTTAGTCACTTACTGGAAGTAAAATGTGTGTATCGCAATGCAAAAGACTGGAAGTGTGCTGGCTTAGTGTGTTATCTTATGCATTACATTACTGATGAACACACAAAATGCAAATGAATGCAAAATGAACACACAAACCATCTTTAGAAAGCTACATTTAAAACGTTTCTATTAGCAGTAGGACTTGGGGAAAGAGAGGCTACACCCCGAGCTCCTTACAGACAGGACTGTGTATTCTGGCAGTCGACGTTATGGGGACAGCTGGAGTTTTCACTCACCATCGCCAAACAGACAGAGAGGAGTCAGGAGAAGGAACAGGGTTATCAGCGGCTCAGGCACAGGCCGGTTATTACAGACCGCTGCTCCCAGTAGCACCAAAGGACCGTTCTATGTGCACACCAACCTGAACGGCTGCTTCATCCGTGTCTTATTAAAGGCTATAAAAATGAATACTTATCCACAGCTGAAATAATTTGCCCTGAAAGTGAGTCTTTATTTCCAATTCAGTGATTGGATAAGTTTTTTATGTTTGGCCGGGAGAATAAAGGGTTATTCAATTATGCGTGTTCCTGGGAGAGGGTTTTTCTGATCCTGTTTCAATGGTTAGGTTTTTACCTCAGAGAAAATAGCATTTGTACAATGAAAAGGCAATTTTTGTGGACTGAGATTATGGTGGCATACATGTTGTGAGAAGATTGGCAGCCTGGCAAAGACGATCCAGAAATAATAGCCTTTTTTCTGTTCTCGGATGTGGGTGACTTTGTGCCATTTTCCAAGACTTTCTTGCTTTCCCTGCTCCTTCTAGACTTCTCCTCTACCCCACTGGAAAAGAACAAAATCAGATATTTAACATGTTTTCATATTTAAAAAAGTCACCATGAAATCAAAATCACATTTTTTTTTGGTTACACTTTATGATGATAGTTCACTTTAGACATTGTACTAACTGTAAGTAACACTGTAACTACTGTACGTCAACTACGTGTCAACTAGAGATGCAACAGTACAGTGAGCCCACAGTTCGGTTTGTATCACGGTTTTCTGGCAAAAGTAACGGTCCGTTTTCTATACATCACTTTTACTGTACAGTACTGTATGTGAGCTCTAACATAGTGGAAGGTCATTTGCCCTTTCTATTTCAAGTTATTAAGGTACAGAGACAATATTAAATTTAAAAAAGGTACAGATTAAGGCAAAACACCACATTTATTTTTTTTAAAAGAACACTTAAGTTATTTTTGCCCTCTTTCAAAAACGGACAATTTAAAAAGTGCAGTATAAAGTGAAATATAAACATGATCATTATTCAAATAAATATTGACAGCAACAAGAAAGGCTAGTATATTTCAGCTTCGATGTTACTCACGTCGTAAAGTGCTGGAATAACGTTAACCTATGCAGCCTGTGCCAGAAACAGAATTGATTCGTTCGCCTCTCGAGACTTCGTTTTTTTTGAGTCGCTCGTTCATCAGGTGACAGCCCCATAAGCTTAACCTATGCAGCCTGAGCCGTGCGCGACTGAACGAATCATTCCCACGAGACGAATGAGCGAATCGTTCAAGAATGACCCATCACTAGTCTTGAAAAGTTCTGACCATCGCCTGATTGTCTATGCGCTTAATACACAGAGAACGCCCTTTTTAATTAAAATGAAAGTTTAATGCCTCAAATAGGCTCCCGAAATATCGCAGTTCACGTGGGTGTACTGAACCGAACAGGGCGAACCGAACGGTTCGATAAACAACCGAAAACCGTTGCATCCCTAGTGCTAACTAATTCTCATTACTAACTTTAACTCTCAGAGTGGACTGTTGGGGTACACTGTGAAAAATTACTCTGGGGGGTGTTAAAAATAACCCATGAAAACTATAAAAACTTATATTTTACTACACTACATTTTAGTTAGCAAGTAAAATATATAATAATGGGTCAATTCTACCTACACTACCTATTTGTTTACAGAAATATCTGCAACACTAAAGGATTAAGTAATATATACCCCAAAATATTAGCTGTGGCACAAAACTGTATGCTGCAAACACTGTTCGCTAATTATCAACTACTGTTTATACTGTATGTGAATAAGGGCCAATAATCATATCATATTAAGTGCATCTACAGTAGGTCATTATATAAATTGGATCAAACCACTCAATTCACATTGATCTGTTTTCACAAGGATCTTTTTATGAATTTTAAATGTAGTTTTTAGTGAATACACTTTATTTAAAATAACTGTAATAATATATAAATATATTTTCATGTTTTGATGAACAAAAGGGTTCTTATTTTGGAAAAAACATGAGAGTGAATAAATGATGACTGTTTATCTTCAGATGTATATCATGGCCCACTTTTATTAAAGACACATTGACAATGTAATTTTACAAAAACAAAACAAAACAAAACCTTTATTGGAACATGTTAATATGTTTAGACTAATGTTAAAAAACAAACTAATTATATTCTTCATGTTTTTCTTTCTAACAGGAGAATGAACTTGAGGGTCACGCAAACCAAATAATGAAGGTGTTGGTGATGCATGATCTATCGCACAGCTGAGGAGGACCCAGTCTCACATTTCTAGTGTTGTAACTATTGAAGTCACAAATTACATTCATTACAGTTTCTTATTGTTTGAAATGAAAAGAATTTAAGAATGTTGTTTTTTGGTGCATATTCTGATATGCATGAAGAGATATTTTTTTATTGGGAAACTTTTAAGAGGTTTTATGTAAAATGAGTTTATGAAATTGTATTTCATTTGAAACTGATTGTATGTTCTTTTTGTACATACATTTTAAAGATAAATAAGAAATAAGAAAACGTTAGAGTAAACAATGTGTAATTATTCCTATTGGGTAATTATTATAAATATTAATTCTGTAAATTAACTGTTGCCTACTAAAATATAGTTAAAATTACTCAGTTTTAATGGGTAAGTAATTGTTTAATGTATTAAAAAATATTATGTAGACTTTACCTTTCTAGTTTGTCATAGCTGTTAAATGTAGGTATTCTTTACCCAAATATAAGGGATATAATCTACTCACACAAACTGTGTGAGTGCAAGTAGTTACCTTAGTTTTACTGAGTAGATTCTATAGGTTGTTTTTTTTACAGTGTAGGTTTAGGGTTAGTAGAATAAGTTGAGATATGCATAGTTTCTCATAGTCAGACCCATCCAAATAAATTGTTAGAAGTTATTAAGCAAACAGTCTACTTATACTCCAATGACTGCTAGTTGACATGCAGTTGCAAAATTACTACAAAAGCTACTGTTTGTAGAAAGTCAAAAGCCTTTTTTTCAATTAAATATTAAAAATGTATTTAAAAATAAAATGACAACAGTAATTAGCAAATAAATACATAATCAATTTTTAGGTGAAAAAAAAGTCCCAGCATACATTTTTTTTCACTTTTTGAGAAAACAGTTTTAAGTCAACAAAGTCTAAATGCTGCTTTTTTGATTTAAATTATTGAAAGTTTTTTAGTGGTTCAACAAAGTCAGGTAACTTGTTATGATGTTCTATAATTTTGCATATGCTTTGCATGTCTAGTCTGATATTTTATTAGTACCACACAAATATCACCTATGACTATGTAGATGTTCCTTATACAGTGTATTAAAAAGCTACTTTAATTTGCAATATCCTTTCATAAAAAAAAAAAAATTAATACATTTTTTTTTCCTTTCAGGTAATATGTTTGTTTCAGTCTTCTATACTGTAGCACTATCATGCGTGTTAAGTTCTGTTACATCTTACAAAGAAAGCTTACATCATTAGAATGCAAGTTTGTTTCTGGCAGAACAGCGTACATTTTTACATCTGGGAAATTCTTATTTCTCCAAAACAAAGGATTATTGTTTTGGAAATCCTAGATGACTGGTCCGAGGAGGTATACCAGTAACAAGCGTTAAAATAGCCAAAGGCCTGATTTGTCTGCTGGATCAATTCAAAGGAAGAGAACACATGCCTGAGTGATCAAGTCTGGCTTTATCAGCTGACTGTCACTATGGATAGCTATGCCATGACTTCACCAACTGGCGCTCACAAGAGAACAGCCACTAATGCATTAGACATATAACCAAGTCTGGCTCACTGTTGAACTGTGCATCTATCCAGTATATAGACAAACAGTATATACAATGCATGTAGCACTCCAGAAAACATTAGTGTCAGTGATGTTCATGGCATCATTTTTGAGAGTCCACTGGGATTATCACTTACTCATAAGACGACGTAAGGCCGAGGTTCTTCCATTTCAAAGATGGTTCTAATTTCTTCTTCCTACCGCCCGGCTTGTTCCGCACAAGCTGTTGTCTCGCCTTCTCAGGCACATTCTTTTCCTCATGGTCGTAAGACTTCAGGGTTTGGCCTGTTTCCTCAACATCAACCGTTTCCACATGTAAGATCTTTTTAGCGGATGGCACGTCTTGAATGGCAGAGTCCTGCAGAAAAGAATGAATAAAACACAAAACAAGATAGTTAAGAAAAGGACATGTCTCAATTTGCACCAAACACACAAACTTTGGTAGTTCTATTTTTCAAGTATTCTTCACGAATGCAGCGTTATTTTCCATTTTACATCTGACATATTGCCTCTTTATTGGGGAGGCACATCATACACTCATCTTCGAGCTAGTGCAGACTTTTCATTCTGAAAAAGAGACGTATAAAAACTTAATCCCGCTTATGAATTTGTATCCCTGAACATTTATATAATACAGCCTTTCTCCACAGTCTACTGCCAAAAAAACAATCCTGCCTTTGAGTTATGAGAATAATTGAAAAAATAGAAACGTATTTCCAAAACTTCTTCTGTTAATTGCCTATACAATATGAGAGGTTTATTGTTTCTGCGCATTCTTGAACTGCAGCTGGAAATCTGGCACACAGTCAGTTGAGTCTTTGTGGCAAAGTAACGCAACAATGATTCTGGAAATTAAAAGAGACTCTTTCTTTCTCTCTCCTACTTCTTTATTAATTTCATGAGAAGCTCAACGGGAGACATATGAATGGTTAAGAGGCAGGAAAGATTTAAGTCACAGGCACCTGCCATCCGCCCCTTCATTGGTTCCATCTTTTTAGAGAGATGTAGCAAGAAAACCTAACAGAAAGTGCAAGAGGAAGAAAGAACAGTATGGGAGAAGAAGAGTTCAGAAAGAGTACACAAGGGAAAAAGCTTTTAATATGGCACAAGGGACTCTGTGTAGATCCAGCTGGGCTAAGCACACTTTGTGCCTTTCATGAGCTTGTCTGGCCTATAGATGGCCAAAGTTAAGAAGAGCCAAAGTTATATCCATTTCCTTATACCACTCCACCCACCTCTAATATTATAATTGAAGTAATAAACCTGCAAAAACCCTGTCCAAGACTAAGTAGGGAGAGTGAACTCTCTCTTCAGTATGGCATCCCAAACGGAAGCCTGAATATCAAGAGAAAACCTTGAAAAGTGCCCAATAAACTTAAAACTACTACAACATCTAACTATAAAAGAAAGAAAGACAAAGAAAGAAATCTTACTAACTGACCCCAAACATTTGGGGTATTCTTAACAATACAGTCAAAGGTATTTCTAGGTAATTCTTTCACTTTGGTTGTCATTTTGTATATGTTTTTTTTTTATTGCATTGCATTACAGTATGTTACTGATTTTCAAAGAACACACAGTATTCTGTATTAGAATTTGTGGTTTCAAGGTTTCTTTCAAGGCAGCGTAAATAAGTCACCTTTTGAAGTAACCTTGTGTCTATGATGCAATGAAATACTACCTTCTTCAGAGGAAGCTTACTAGGTTTTGGAACAGAGCGACAGTCTTCCTGTCAAAATCTGACAAAGCAGTAGAGTATGATATCTTTTCCCTGATGAATGTCACCTTCTGCTCAGCCCTGGCTGTGCACGTTAGATTAAAAGTGTCTGATCTGATAAAAGTATAAAAACGCATCGGTTCCTCACGCAGCTGATATGTTAGGAGATACAGCCTGTTGTCTTTGGCTGAGATCTGGTGTGTGCTGAGGGTTTCTGGGCTGAATAATCACGGCCCGGTGCTTGACTGATGGCTGAAGGACCAGAGCGTGTCTGAGACTTATTACAGCAAACTGCAGGCTGCAATCCAGAGTCTATTCTCTGCTGAACTTTTCACGTTACAAGAGTCCCATAGTGCGAGCAAAAAGCATTATCTGCACTCAAATCAACATGCGCCCTAAAGTAACGGGTTCGTTTTAGGTGGATAAACGTGTATTTGTAGAAGGTGATGAGAGTCTTGAGCAAAAACGAGAACGCTCATATGTAGGCTTGCAGAAATGCCGTTAGAAAAGCAAACTCACGAAATCTAGCAAACAAGGAACCAATGCAAAATATAGAGAACAAAGAGGGGTTTGATTTGTGTCTAAGCAGACTACTTTTATGGCTCTCTCTTTACGGTCTCTGTCCATCACCCGTCAGCTGCTAGCGCTCATGGTTTAGATCCCGCCCGCTGGCATAATAAAACATGAAAGTCTGGTGGGCATTTTTATACACGCAAACGCTCGCACGCTGAACCGCCCGCCTGGCATCATCGCTGCAAAGAATAATAAAGTCTTTCTCCTCGCTGCCACCAATAATCGAACTCAACCTGCTAGCACATATCCAGCCTTGTTCAAAAACCAAACACTAAAACCGCACTGAGAATATTCACCTCATTCTTTTTCTTTTCTTTTTTTTTTTCTCGGCAATACATATTGTTTCAAAGCAGCTTTGCAGAAAATAGTGCTTTAATACCCCCAGTGAGCAAGCCAAAGGCAACATGGCAAGCAAAAAAACATTCTAGAATATCACACCAGAAGTGCACCATCTGTTCAGTAGGTTAACCGTAGTCAGAATGAACTTTGAAGTGGCATTTCCGGTCTCGTTAAGAACGCTAATTTCCAAAAATATATATTGGCAACAATATTCAGACACCTTTCAGCAACAGCAAGTATGACTGTACCAAATAAACAGCCTGGCGTGATTTAAACAAGTAGGACATGTTCCTTTATCAACATCCTTTGTTGTTTGTGAAATAACATTCCTATTATTCAATCATTGCTTTATGATTTTACAGCGTTAGTGATTTGATTGGTTGCTGAGGATGTTGTTCTAGGACCTACAAAGGATGTTGATCCAGAAGGCAAGTATAGCATATAGCTCGACTTCAGCTTTTTCTCATAAAGCTTTAGAATGATAGCGCACTTAGACTGAACATTCATCAGAGGCAAGAGTTATGGAAGGTGAGCAGAGCTACTGAGCACAGACTCATGGGAACTGTTCCTCAAGTAAGGAAGATGAAGCCTGTCCTGGACCTGACAGAGTTTAACTTGGACATCTCTGCTGAGAGTAAAGGTAAAATTCTGCAGCAGGCTTAGTTTGTGTCTGAAAACTGGCACTGAACGCAGAATGAATAGATGAAAGGAACATTTTATACTTTTTGTCCTCAAGGTAACTGACGGGAGCACCAGACAGAGGGTTTTTTACACCGGCAGAGCAGCGCTAGACAATAACCATTACTATATGGTAGAGCAGTAATCTTTCTGTCTGCCTTCACTTTCCATCTGCAAACTATATCGGCGAGAGATAACATCACCATCATTTAGCAACGAACATAAAGAGAAATCTGTCTCGATGATGGAGTTTCCGTTTATATTGCTCAAGGACAGAATTATGTCGGTTATAAAACCGCCAACGGTCGGCATAAAACATTAGAGTGGATCTAAAGACTTTGTTTTAAGAAAAGAAAAGTACAAGTTGGAGGAAATCTTTTGTCTGCATCAACAAAAAGGCATTTAGTGAACTGTGCTACCGACGAAGCTGAAGACAGATCTGGACAACATTGAGTCAGCCCAAAAAACACATACACGCACACACGTGAAAAGAAAAAGACGTTGTATATTTAAAAATTATTTTTGATATAATTCTTTCCTGTTAAATCTCGTGTAGAAGGGACTAAATATTTGGTGCGGTAAAGCAAAACATTTTTCCAACAAATACATTATGTCTGTGATGAGAGATAGGATATCATATCTCAAACAATAAACACACTTTTCACCACATCTTGAGGCCATTATCGGAGACCCAATTTGTTAATTTATCTTTTACTTAATTCAGAGGGGTCTGACTAACTGGCCTGTTCTCACATTCTTTCACACTGTGGTGATGTGAAAAATAGCAGAGTGACAAGAGAAGAGAACTCCCTCGCTCTCCAGCTCAGTCTCTTAATCTGTCTCTCTCTTAGGTTATTGTGACAAGCAGACACTCTGCGCACAGAGAGAAGTGTAGACATTAGGTTGTCCCCTCTTTCCCTTTGCTCTCTTCTCCTCAGCTGTGATTAATCTAAGGCTGCATACCTCACACCACAGGATGAGGAGCGAGCAAGAGCGCACCGCTGCCAGTTGAAGGACAGCTTTGCTGTTTGTGCGTCTGTGTTTGAAGTATTGGCCTCTTTCCTTAAGTCTGTTTGCAAATATTTAGAATTCTAAATGAATAACTGAATCAGTAGCCTACATGTTTAATATGTGTTCTTCAGTTGTTATGAGCGTTATTATTTTGCATTTTTGTCTTTATTAGACAAATTAGTACAAATAAGACAGGATGAGAGAGAGGAGATCAGTATCAGACCTTAGGACAGGTACTACAACTTTGCCTATAGTAAAATACATTTTAATAAGATTTTCTAATGTTTTTTGAAAATCTCTTTTGCTGCTTTTATTTGATGAGAAATCCAATTAAAAACAAACAATATCACTATTTTCATTTGGGGAAAAATAAGTATATCCAACTTTACCAGTATACATACGTACAGTCTATATACATACACTACATAGCAAACCCGATTATTTTTATTATTGCATTTTAAACTATTATTATGCAGACTTAATCTATTAAACAAACTATTAAGGCATCAAATAAAAAAAATTATAAACATTAATATTGTTATTTTCTGTAAAGGTGCTTTGAAAGAATGTGTCTTGTGAAAAGCGCTATATAAATAAAATCGACTTGACTTGAAAATAGAATTTCTTTCTGCTCTTCCTCAATCTTCTCTTTGATGTTACATGTTCTTCCAGAAATCATTTTAATATGCTGATCTGGAGGTCAAGAACCATTTGTTATTACAATTAATGTTGAAAACACTGCTGAAATGATTCCTTGATTAATATTACGTTTAAAATCATAAATGTCTTTACTGTCAAGTTTGATCAATTTAATGAATTCTTACCAGATAAAAAAAAAAATTCATATTAAAAACAAATCTTACAGACACCGAACCTTTGAAATGTAGTATACCTTAACATAATCTATTTTGGACTTGCAGTATCCTGGTAGCTTGCACTCATCCACAACATATTTTTAAAAATAAGAAATTTAACACAAAATTCTTCTAGCGGCTGGTACAACACTCCACTAATGGCAGACTTCTACTTGGCTGCATATGTCTGTCAAGAGCATGGCATACTCATGTGATGATGTCATCTGGCTCTGATGCCAGAAATCTCAGGCTATCCAGACCACTGCTATTGAGCTCCAAGCTTTTTCAATACTCACAAAACATACCAGCTTTTTTTTTTTAAATACTTTTAGATGAAGAAACCATCTAGCATCTCAGATGTGCAATTAATGAGTACTAATGTCTTTTTTTAAACTTTAGTAGATGGATTATATAGGTTTGTCACAATTGTGTTGTCAGATTTTGGATGATTAGTGCATAACCATGAACTTGTCATTCGCATGTTTGGATTGCCCAGAGCAGGGTTAGGATATCCAAAGCCCTGTGGTGTGCAGCATACACTATAATAAAACCACTGTCATCTGGAGCATTTTAAGGCCAAATGCAGTGGAAGAGGATGACTCTGCCAATCAATGGTATGAAACAGAACAAAGCAAACGAGGCATGAGTAATATATGCTGAAAGAGATAAAACTGCTGTATTTCTGTGGTGTTAAGCAATACCTGTTCATTAGCAGCCGCAGCAAAATGGGGAGACAAGTCCTTTAGCATAGTAATAATGTCTTTGTAGAGTATGCTTTTTTTCATATAGTAGTCTACACCTTCTTCTCCACGGATACTCTGGAAAATGAAATCATATTGTAAGTTTAAACACTGATTGACAAAATTCCCAATGGTGTACCAGTACTGTATTTCTGGCTGAGATTTAAGTCGGGTTGCAATAGATATCTCAATCATAACGTCATATTTGAAACAGACAAGTGAAAGAGCAAGAGAAAAGGTTCAACACTCACTCAAGTAACATAAAACGTCTATCAGCTCAGCACAAAATCACAGACATAAATGTACTTTCAACTTTTAATCTCTGAGGTTTAGGGGTGAATTGTTCTGATTAAATATCTAATCTATACAATTAGCATCACTGTCATTCGCAGTAGATTGAACCTGACCTCAAACGTACAATGAACAGGTGAGTGTCAAAAAGCATTGAACAGAACACAGACGAGGACAAGAGACTCCAAAAACTACAGACATTTAGAGAGAGGTGGAGGGGGAGAGAAATTAGATCGAAGAGAGAAACAAGAAAGAAAGATAAAAATAGACAGATATGTACTTGATTAAGCGGCACTCTGAACGAAAATATAATGTGATGTGTGAAATGCTGCTTTTGATTAATTGCACTCATATTTAGTTCTGCGGGGCGGCTCGAAACACTGTACACAGCAAGAGAAGCAGATCTGGAACTGAATCATATAACTGTCATGTCTAAACTTTTCAGTTTCACTTACCTCATGTTTTGGAAAAGCGTCTGTATATCAAACCTTTCAAACACATTAAGAGCACATTGTGTATGATCAAATTGTCTACCAAATTTTGCTCTCTCGACAGCCTGACACATTTCAGATTCAGAATACTCATTGCAACATTCCGATGGGATGCATTAATTTCCATCTGCTAGGTGCTCAGGCTTGTTGGGATATAGATTAGATTGTTTAGATTATCAGCCTCCTCTGTATTGGTTTTATGATAAAAATACAATACATAATCAACTGAGAGAATGTCCACACTTCTGAAACTAATTACTTATGGGAGATGATACGTTACTGAATTCAATCTTTTTTGACACGAATGAAGCGAAACTGTGTTTTGCTTTGACATATGAGAGAATTGTGTTCCTAGAGCAATCTAAAACCAACATACCCAATGACTGTTATTACTTTCTTGACAGTTTTCTCACCTCATCGAAAAAAACTCCACTCGTACTGCAAGTGATGAACAGCGCGGACTCTGTGTCACAGGTCTCAATTATAAGAGAGCAGATCTCTCCATCCATCTGCTTCCACGGTGGAGAACGACAACCATTGGAGAAAATGTAATCTGCGGAGGCAAGATTTATGCTTTAGAGATTTGTATATTCTGTTACATGTATATTGTGTCAAAAGTTAAATTAGTGCACCGTTGTCACCTCTCGACAGTAAATATTTGCAATAAACTTCAGTTTTGGAAAATTCATACAGTTTTGGCTCCATCGGGGCAGATGGACACTCTTTCCCAGTAGCCCTGCCAGTGAAAAAGACTGATTGTTCCTCAGGACTGAGCTGCTGCAGACATAAGCCCAAGATAAATCACCCTCGCCAAACACCCCTGCCGATACTCCACATGCTTCAAACTGCCCTGTGCATCCTCACAGTGCCCCCCCTTTTATTTGCATAGAAGCTTCCAATTTTTACTCTGTATATGGGGACACATTTTTCAAAAGAAGCCACATCCATCATTCAAAATTTGCAGGCCGCACTCCTCTTTCCAAAAAAACGGTTGATTGTTATGGCACAGCAAATCTGCCCGTTCTCCTCAGGAGAAAGGAGGAATTGATGAATCTCTTTGTAAACTGAAATCTGACATATGTAATGGTTTCCATGTTGCAGAGACTTGAATACAGACATGTTATATTTAAAGGATATCCAAAATTGCCTCTAATGGGGATGGCTTGAAGAGTGTGAGGCAGAGAGAAAAGCTTTTTTGACATTTAAGAGTGTTAATCATAAGCCAATAAGCACTAAAATGATCAGAAGTATTACATTTTGTGAGTTTCTTATGGGAAAACTACTCTGGAAAACGCAGTCCAAAAAAATTCACAGGCGAAAAAAAAAAAAAGTCTATTGAATATTGTAAACATTATACCAATGCAAACCACAACAAAACAGTTTTATGTTGTTCAATGTGGCGAGTCTGTTAAAAACCTGCTTTCAACTTCATGGAAAATTCACAGTTGCACTGCTAGGGCTGGGCGATATACAGTATATCGTACAATATATTATGCGCATCTCATCAGTAAAGCCGGTTCTTT
>JAUCMT010000069.1:187316-199538 GCA_032357475.1 Enteromius thamalakanensis
TTCTTTGACGGAGATTTAGCGCTAATCAAAGAACCGGCTTTACTGATGAGATGCGCATAATATATCGGACGTACGATATATATCGCCCAGCCCATGATTCCTAGTGAGATTTCTGGATTTTGCCTGGGATAATTTGCCAAAACAGGGCAGAGATCCCTAAATGTGTTGTCCCATTTACAGACTTCAGTAGTTTGGTTAAAATATTTTAACATAATGTTTTTTATATTTAAGTTTTCTGGTACTTTTTTAGAAAATAATCAATCTGTTTAACTGAATATAGTTCAGTCTCACCACTGAAAGTCTGCTTTGTGTTCTTCTTTGATTACCTCAACATTTTCACACTGTTAGTCTTCATAATCATTAACTGAATCCTCTAAAGCCTTGAGAAATACCGTTTGCTGAACTCAGATATCAGTTGGTTTTGATTTCATTTATGGCAGGCAGTTCGTTTTACTTCAGCATGGATGTCGGCCCCGCGCACCTGCATGAGGTTCGACTCTGAAAGCGGGACTGTGAGCATTTCACTGGGGCCACCTGTCACCTCAGTTGTCTCTACAGATCCATCTTTTGAGTTATCTGACACCAGCCTCTCTTGATTCAATTTCTCGCTGGCCTGCGGGAACTGTGATGGTTCAGTGGCCACATTTAACTCAGCAGCAGTTCCTCCTGTCGCAGTTCTGCACATCATCACTAACAGCCACATTAGTGGTGTTCATCTCGTTTTTGTTAGAGTAGGTCTACCTAATGTGTTCGGAATTGAAACACACCAAAAAAATGTATTTACTTTGAACTACTAAAATAAACAAAAAGTACAAAAAGTGGTGCAAATGATTTTTAATTGGAAAGAAAAATGACTATCAGATAAAAGTCTTGTTTCTGAAACAGAAAACAGTTTCTGGGGAGAAAAAATTAATAAATAATAATATATATATTTATATATATATATGTTGTAATGAAAAAGAAAAAGTCTAATTTTAAACGACAATAATATTTTAATTACCCACTTGGAAGATCTTTTTTCTCATTTTAAGCATAGGCAATTGATTTATCTGATTTATATGAAATCGTAATATCTTATGGAATGTAAATTTTCAAAAATGTTTACTGTACAAATTGGTTCTGGATTTTACAAGGCATCAGTCAAGCAGTTGCAGCTATGTCTGACAGTCGCATGTGTGAAGTTGTCTCCATTTTTCCCAATGACTAAATTACTGTACAACTTTAGTCCAATTGAACAACTCTCATTCATGCCGGAAAACTATAATCACTCGCTTCCAGCATCAACTCAGAGAGAGAAAGTGCGAGTGAGGGAGAAATGTCTTGAGAGAAACAAGATTAATCAGATTGAGGGTGAAAATAAGTCTGGAAGTGAGTGAGTGACAGAAAGAGATAAAGTGAGCAGAAGTGATGGAGAGGGGGGAAAGTGAGGATAATGCAAACCTGATGTGTAGCTCACAGACTTCAGCACACGGCCTTCTCCTGTTCCATAAAATGTCTTCAACAGATCTACCTCTGTATTAACAGCTACTGGGTTTAGCCTGCCCTCTCTGGGCAAAAACACACACACAACACAGAACAAAAGATCAGCTCATTAACCAGTAACAGTAATATAATTATGAACGCACGCGCAACTTCAAAGTAAAACATTACTTGTCAAATGCTGTAGATTTAGTAGTATTTATTTTGTATCTTCACTGTAAACATATTAAAGCATGGCTAACTATTAGGGCAGTGTAATTATATGTATAGAGAAAGAGTGATTACCCGGTGATCGGTTTGACAGCAATACTTAACAGCTTCTCGTCCAGCCGATGCAGGATATTGAATAGCTTGTCTTCGTGTGTTGTGGGAGAGATGGGCCCAAATATCTTCTTTATTGGCTCCCTGTTACCTGTTGGCCATTAACACATATTATTCACACCTGCTTGCCTTACAAAAACACTTCAACTAATCTTAGTTTTTTTTCCCCTTAGCCCCATTGCACTCCAAGACTCTTGGAACCAGGGCGATACAGTAGGTGTCAGTATAAAAAACACGGGTACTATTGGGACAAACAAGAGCCCACTAAACATTAACAAAAGTTTATCTACTTTACATTTAAATTTTAGCCAAACAGATGGAAAATTTGCTTTAAGAACTGTGGTGTAAATGCCAAAGACCACTAAGGAAAATGCTTCTATTTTACATTTACTTTAAACTGAAAATAACATGAATTTCATACTGTCTTCGTATTGACAGCAGCAAGCTCCACGAGTTTATGTAAAGCTTGATGATCATGTTTTCTAGCCTGATCCAAGATTGCAGTAGTACCTCACTGCAGAACAAAGATCCACAGGGCTGCTTTGGATCCACATCTAAGGTAGGTTTAGTTGTGGAGATGGGTGGGTTTAGGAATCGGGGGGTGGAGACGGGCAGGTTTAGGTATATGTATTTGGGAGGAGTTGGATTTGAGTCCAACCTCACCCCCTGGATCTTGTGTTCTGCAGTGTGGACGTTCTCTACGAATGACACCAAGATTATCTTGTGCCTCAGTGAAAGAACATTTGACTGACTGTTTAATAGGTGACATGGTCAAAGAAACAAATGTTATTAGGTCTTATAAATAGTGCAGAATCTTACTTTACAGTATGTTGTTAGCTCAAGGTTTATATTAAAAAAAACTTCATAATTGAATGCAAGGACTGGAATAATGAAGTATGCAAAGGTGTTAATATTAAGGCTGTCAAACACTTAATCACATCCAAAATAAAAGTACATAATATATGTGTGGCTGCTGTGTATCTTTATATAAGTACGTGCATTATGAATGTGTTATATTTTTAATTTAAATATATCCCTATATACTGTAATCTAAATTATAAAAATATATACAGTACATGTACATATTGTCAAAACACATACTGTATGACTGTGTATAAATATACACAGTACACACATACACATAATGTACACAAAAACTTGAATGCGATCAAATCATTTGACAGCACTAATATTAACACATTTGCAAAAATATTAACAGCACTAGTTAATATTTCTAATGACTACAAGAAATAAGGAACAACCGTGTTGTTCAACAAGTTATCTCTCACAAATTACTCAGTACTTAAAGTAATACTGAATGTTCTGCATGCAGCTCACCTTCCAAACAGGCCTGGATCTCCTTCATCTTTTTATCTTTGCTTAGTTGCAAAAGGTTAGAGAGATGGTGAAATGAGTGCACTGTGATGTCAGGTAGACTCAGCTGGAGAAGCGGACTTCCGTTATCATCACATTCCAGGGACACAGCTAATTCTCCTCTGAAAAAGAGAAAGAGCAAAGGGTAGGTGTATTAACCTTTCTCCAAAGCTTAATCAACCGCACATCTAACAATCTAAGTTACAGTTGTTGGCATTACTTGGTGTCATATATATCTGATGTGAAATCAGCCGCTTCTAGAGATGTTTTCCATCGTAAAGGCTCCGTGAATTGAATCCTGGCCTCTTGCGGGTATCTGTCGTCGAAGTCTTCCGTGAAGAGCAGGATTTCGGTCAGTATGTCATTATTCAGAGGGCTGTTCTCGAGTTTATCTGCATCAGAACTCCACTGAATTGCCCTGGATATCGTCTCTCCCATGACGGACAACGGATAGCCTTAACCTAAAACTGAGTTAGCTAGCATTAAGGGGAGGAAAACACAAGAACAAAAGTAACGTACATCAATGCATGCATTAAAATATTGTTCCACACACATGTAACGGATCATTATCATGATTTAACTTTAAAAACGTAATATTTGTTACCCTCTGGAAAGTGTCGATTATAAAACGCTTTATTAGGCTACTTACCAACAAATGTGACTAAACAAGTATGTACAAAGTTTCAATCCGTTTCCCTCCTCCTTCGCTGTCTTGCTAACTATTCTGCGTTCCCTTTAGTTACTAAACAAACACAAACGAACTACGAGCCGGCCTGGCTTCTGTTGCTAAGATACTGCCAAACAACAAGGGGCAGAGAGGGTCAAAAAAAGAAGCGCAGGCAACTTTTTCTTTCAATAGTATATAGCAACATATTTAGCTATATATATATCTTTATGTTTGGCCACTTTTTGTAACTGTTGTTGAGTGACTGAAACGATGAAAAAGCACATATTTTTGTATCTAAATTACACAAAAAGAGGAAAGCAATGATGCCTAGCAGAACACACATTACAAGGATTAAGATACCTGCTTTTTTGCATTTGTAATATAATAATAATAATAATAATAATAATAATAATAATATAATAAATTCATTTATTATACATCTTGTAAGTTTACCTGCAGTTGTTCATCAGGTTCATCTAGAAAAATGAAAATGGTACTTTTCCAAGACGTGTGTTATCAATTGCAAACCATAAACACAAAATACAATGCATCATTTAAAATGCAGGTAAAAGAAAAAAAAAAGAAAAATCAATATGCAGAATTCCTGCCATATTAACCTAGGCTTGTAGATTATGCCCTACTTTTACAAACACTTCTTAGAGTGTAGCATTTTAGCTATTAATACACTGCTTAAAAGTAGAATTGTTCAGAATGTACTCTGAATGCATTACCGTACTATTCTTCTTTATAATTAAAAAAAAAATTTAAATAGTTGAAAAATGTTTATAATTCAATGTTTTTAAAAATACATGTATTTATATTTTAATATATTGTGTATTTATAACCTTTTACGAAGAAATATAACATTTACATAAAAAATATTTTTGCTAAAATTTGAATCATTGAGAATTTTGCATAGTGATTACGCAGTGACGTCATCGTGCAAGGTCATTTGGCAACTTGTAGCAACAAATTGACCTTCCTTTGGCAACTTCCCCTGAAAATGACTTGGCAACGCTTTTCATGTTTGCAGAAAATGCTTTATTGTTTATGAATGATCAACATTCACATTAGGATGATTTTGAAACACAAAAGTGAAGTCCAAAAACAAGCTTACCTGACCAAATTAAAGGCTTCTGCATTATGTCAACTGTTTGTTTTCTCTCTAGGGTTGCGTGCCCACAGAACCACACATTTGAGAGGCTCTTTATAAACTTCCGTGCTGTGCTGTATGGTTTGGCAGAAAATTACACACAGGCATTTGGGCCACAGAAAAGACTTCATTTCCCCATTGATCCTGCCCGTACAGCCTCTCAAAATAAGTAAATTCAGCACAGCATTATTCACGCTGGGTTTAACTTTGATACGTCTCACTCGTGAGCGTTCAAGTGAACCAAAACCGAACAGGAGCTCCCTATTTTCAGATCATGCAGATGCAAGGCCTAGTGCCAGGTGTATTAGCCTCTCTCGCTCTCTGCCAAACCACACCGATGACCTGGAGATTAACATTTCCATGCTTTTGCAGTTAAATAGAGCTTTTTAGACTATTCTCATTCACTGAATTAATGATTTCACTTCTTGCTCCAGATTATTACTAGTAAATCATTACTAAGAATTTCTCCCAGCATTTAATATTTAATGGAAATTTACAAGCATTTCCACTAGACTTCAACTTACAAAGTAAATATAGGAGCAGAGACTTTTTCAAATTCATTTAATCATGTCTGTCAAGCGGTATAAAATATGAGTATATCATAGCTTCCACACACGTCACCAGTTAACAACACTGAATGGGTTTAATTACCGTACTACTGTATAATTTCTTTGTGTGTAGATTAGGAAATATGCAGCCAGCATTATACAGTAGACCTGTGATTTTAAAACTGCGAAAATACCTGTTATTGCTCCTTTTTGCTACAGTCTGGTTATTTACAACCATAAGGCGATGATGAACAGAAGCAGAAATGAAATGCAAATACTCACTTAACTTTAAGAGTGTCAACTTTTTGATTTATACCTACAGCCCAGACATGCTTTTATTCTGCATGTATTTGCAAAGGCCCAGTCTTTCATCCTTGGTTGAATAAATGGGTGCAAATCAGTGTCGTCGATCTTACTGTGTGACATTTTGTCTGGCCCAGCCACTTCTCGGAAATCCAACAACCTAAAAGAGGGGAGCCCACAAGAGGTAACACTGAGACTCTGAGGGCAATAAAAAACAGACCCTCTCCATCGTTAAAGCATTGCGATCCCTCACTCTCATGTCTGCAATCATTCAGTGATAAATTGTAAATAGATTCAAGATGATGGCACCGAAATACCAGCGCAAGAGATTTCATACTGGAGTCCAGGGACCCCCAAAGGGCCGAAAAATTGGAGTAAAACATTTTAACTACATTCACTTAAGTTTATCAGTTATTTAAAAAAGAAAAACACTATAATGTAATAAAATATAATATAATATAACACTACAATAAAAAAAAAAAACTATTATTACATTTTTTAAAACAACATGTCATTATAAAATCACACTATTTCTGTACACAGTATATATGTCACGTTAACGTCGGCGGCGCGTGTGTGTGTTAGCTAAACCTCCCAGTAAGGCAGAAGAGCGGAGGACACGAGATAAGCAACAATTATAACTTTAATTCTGAAACACCAGGGTACAAAAACAAAGGCTGGCGAGGCAGCAAAGATTATATAAATTAATTAATTTTATTATATAAATTAATATTATAGGCCTTCCCCCCCAAAAAAAAAAAAACTGCTGCAGAAGCGGGAAACAAAAACAGGTGATTGATCGGAAAGAAAAGAAAACTAGAGGTTTCAAATTGAATGTCAAGAAAGAATGAGAGAAAGATAAATAAAAAAGAGAGAACACAGAAAAAGGCTTGTAATCCACTATACACTCTCATTAGCTCTTACTAATTGCTGTTCGTTAAGAAGGCTAGGTACAATGTGCTGGAGCACCAGAGCTTCCTTCAAACATAAACACACACAGCCTGTGGTCAGAAGCACCTGTCAGCTCCTCCAACTCTCTCTGCCTTTGACTCTAACTCGGCATAATAAACAGAGGCGGCTTCTGGAACGGTCCGGCAGTGATGCTGATTGAGCCGAAGCGGGAACACACAGCAGAAGATTTACGAGGCGCGGCTCTGTCTTCGAGCACGGAGGCTGTGATTGCATCCGTCCACAACTCACTCTCCACTCTCAAAACAGTCCATTAACGAGGGGAAATCAGGCTCGGGATGGATTACACACAAGTTTTGGGGCGATAAAGGGCACCGACCTACAGGAGTTAGGGCCAGTTCAAACACTGCAAGTTTTTGCGCTGCTTTCTAAATCATTTTCTTTGCAGTCACAGTCTTTGACCGCTGTGTCTTGCTGTTTTAAGTATCACGTCTCAGATAAGAGTGCAGCGTTTTTAAAAGAGCATGTAAACTTAAACTTGACCTAAATATCTTAACTTTTACAAACAAGTATTTATTTTCTTATTAAAAGTTAAAACTACAATGAAGTAAAAAAAGGTCTGCTTAAGTTGGGCAAAAAAATCATTTCCACTCAGGCAGTAGATGATAAGAAGACTGCAACAGACTGTCAGGACAGCAAAAAGGATCATTGGCCACCTGCCCAGCCTTCAGGACTTCACAGTGGAGTTACATCATCACAGACCCCTCTCACCCTGGACACATCCTTCCTGTTTGCATGCTAGATCTCTGTGCACTATAACATCTAGGCTTACACATAGTTTTTTCCCTATGCCATCTCCAGCTTAAACAGCTAAAGATAAATTGCATGATTTCTGGCTGTCGCAGACGAAAGATTGGCATCATGAAACAATCGTGGCCAATCAGAAATCACAGTGATTGTTTTACGATGCCAGATTTTCAAGAATTGTGCTTTACATTTCAGGCTTAACACATGAATCATTTCCTAAACTCTGCAGAGCTATGGCCCTCCCAGAATTGAGTTTGAGACCACTGGTCTAAAGTATCCATTTAGAAATTTGTTACCCGTTCTCAATGGGAATGTGCCCAAAGAAACCTTGCTCAAAAAAAGTTGCCCCGTATATAATCAGGGTACAGCATCGAGTTTATCTTTAACCCTGAAAAAAGCCTCACCTGCCTGTGGCCCTAATGATTCTGAGGACCTTAATTAGATTATCCAGGTGTGTTTATTTGGGTTGGAGCTAAACCCTGCAGAACAGCGGCACTCCAGGGCCGATGTCGCCTACCCCTGGCCTAAGAGAATAACTAGAGCAGACTTTCTCAACCCTGGGCCTCAATTTTAACAATGATAAAAAAACACCTGAACCAGCTAATGAAGCTGTTGGAGAATTAACAGTACGTTCAAACGGGGCGTCAACGCTTCCCATTGACTTTAAATGGGTGACATCAAACGCTGCCGAAAAATATTGTGGATCCGTCGGCAGTGCTTCACTTCAAAGCTTCAAGCTTCAAAGTACACCAAACATCACATACTGTATGCATACCAAGGAAATCTTGGGCTCAAGATGCACCTTGTGTGTCGAGTCTGATGAGAAACCACAGAAGATCATGCATTTCTGAGATCTACGTGTTTGTGCTCTCTTCAAGTGTCGTAGAGCAGAAGGCCGTTCATATACATTTATATACTAGCTGATTGGCAGGTACTGTATGCTGATGTGTCTTTGTTGTGCCGTTTAGCACCAAGTATAATTAGGTAGAGTTATTTATTAGATGACATGAAATGACACCCTGGCTTCACGCATACACTCCATGAGGATAGGGGCCAGAGCATGCTCAGACTGGATCTAACAGGCCCAGAGGGTCCACAGAGAACCATTTTATGTAGTAAAGACTTACTACGATGGGGTGTTGATATGGTCATGTAACCTGCAGCACCAGTTCACAACTCATCTCTTGTAGCCTCATGGGATATTAGAGTGTCCAATGAATAACGCACACTTCAAAATCTTGCCAGAGATCATCAAATCAAGTCATCCAGGTAAATTTACCAGGTAAGTAAACAACTAGCGCTCTCTCCACCTTCAATACCATGACTGAGGTAAGACCCTTGAGCAAGGCACCATTCCCCCAAATGCTCTCTGGGCACCACAGCTATGCCCACTTCTCCGGGTGTGTGTATGTGTGCACTTGGATGGGTTTAATGCAGAGCACAGATTCCTAGTATGGGAAACCATTCCTGGCCACATGTCATGTCCTTTACTTTCCTTAATGACAATTTTCACTTTGGGGTGAAACACACCCCTTAAACACAAAGTGTCCCGAAAAATCTACATGACTTCATGCATTCTACAAGCAAGGTTCAGGGTGGTTAGCCAATAGTTCGTAAGCATGCTGAGACAATGGTACGAAAACGTTATAGCTGCCCCAAAGGTGAAAGACTTTTTGAGTGATATACATTACAAAATAATGATTCCCCATGAAATAAACATCTGACTGGATGACCGACTGACTTCAGAAATCGTGTCGCATGACATGCAATATCATTTTCAACAGCACGCTGTCAATTTTTTTTTCTTTCATAAAGCAGCGTACCTAGACCTAAAGCTCCCACAGCGGACAATCCCATTACTGCACAGGGAAGGAAGTCAACAACAGTTCAGCACAGTTAAGTACAGTTCAACAACTCCGTTAAACTCCACAAGCAGCCTGGTTGGAACACGGGTGACTTTGGTCACGGTAATGAACACCTGCAAAATCTGTCAGATAGTCGTAAAAAGGAAAATCAGCAGGAGTAGATGGAGTAAGATAGACTCATGTGGGGAGGGGGAGAACGAGAAAAGCCCACCATGCTACTTCCCAGCTGTGAGCTTGATCTTGTGAGCAGATTTTAGAGAAAAGATTATGAGGGATAAAGCTGTAAGATTGTGAGACTAACTTACGATGAACAAGAAAGCTGATGACCTGTTATGAACACAGCCGACGCACTCCACATCGTCTCAAACTGAACTCGCTAGCGTTCGCATTCCGCAGATCTGCTACATCTCATCCCAGACTCAAAAATAAATGCTACCGTTATTTGCTCATTATGAATAATAGACCGTTTTATAGGGTGTTTGCATAGGCAGCTGTACAAGTGTGAGTGTGTGTTAATGTGTGTGCGCGTGCGAGCCAAAGCGAAAATGCTTAAATGGTTTGATAGGCCAGACAGGCAGACACATTGAGAGAGTCGGGTGCCAAAGTCAACCTCACTTAATTTTCAACAGCAGACAGAGAAAGACCTCGGTGCATCAGTATGTTTATGAAGCGTTGTGTGATGGGATTCACGGCTGCCGTGCGCTCACCTCTTCTTAGTTTAGCACGATAAGCTCCAGGACTGTCAAATCAGCTAGGATGGTTTAAGGAGACTGGGATTTTGATTTATGACAGAAACTCGTATTGCAATAGCAGGTTGTTAAACAGCACTAGCTGGCGAAGTTGGAGAGATTCACTGACCCGCACTATAAGAAACAGTCTGTTTAATATTTTCGTTTAAATAGACTCTGCACCTGTTCATTTTTTATGTTTACTTTTTATAGAAGGGCAGTAATGTTTCCTGAAATGCCTTTATTTTTCTCTGACATTCTCGGAAAAAATAAAAAGACAATAGCTTTGGGATGACTTGCATTAAAAGAAAAATAATTTCCAAGGTGTATTTAAGAAACTAAAATAATACATACATTTGAGTTTTAAAGAAAATGGCCCATTTATTTTATTAAATGTAATCCACAGGCTTATTCTAGATCCCATAATTTACTAAATGGAATATAAATCTAAATAAAACATCAAAACTGCCAGAAAAAAGCAGCTTGTTGTGTTTATATAAAATGTAACATTGCATTTTTTCGATTTTTTTCAGGAACTTTGCATCTGATTTGTAAAAAAAAATTGTAATCTTGAACCTTACAGAAAGTCAAAGATGCCCTCAAGTCACGAGAAGGCTTAAATTGTGAAAAAGTTTGAGAATAAAGGGGGAAATGAAAAAAATGAAAGAAAATTCTCAAGGGGTTTTAGATTTTACATTGGTTTCTTTCTGCAATAAAGACCTGTTCTTCATCTTTCTGAAGTTTTTCTTGCTTTAAAACAACAGTCATAACTTGTCTACGGTATCTGCAACAAACACAAACTTGAGATCCCGAGCCCAAGCCAACACTTCCACCGGGCACAGCGAAAGGTAAACACATTACAAATCACCGCACAGGGTGTTCGTAAAGGAGCCACGCTATAAAATGGAGGCAATAAAGTCAATTATTTTTGCACTAAACCTTCTCTCTCTGCTGAGAAAACAACATCAGATACGACAAAATGTTTTCTCTGTAACAATGAATATCAGTGCTCAGGCCTGGCCAGCTTCAAAACCTACAATTGCGGCTTTCATGTGATGTGTGCGCATGTCAAGCCGCTGTGTGCCTGTGCTTTCTTTGGAGCGGGAGTCTGACTTTCAAATATAGATGTTAAAAGGAGATTTATGAATATATGGATTTATGCTAAAAACCAATAATGGTTCTTTGTGACAGTAGTACATATTGGAGTGGGTTTTCTGGGCATTGTTTGTTTATTTAATGTTTTTCATCGTTGTTCCACAAAACCCCAATTCCTTAGACTAAATCAACGAGAACTTTTACCAGAACTGTACAGATATGGAATAAGCTGATCAAGCAACCTCAAACCTCAAATCATGTCTTGGAGAAAATCACATCAACATAAAATTGAATACATTTAGGATGCCCAGAATATTACTCACTGGACCGCTTTGGCTGTGTTCACACTGCAAGCCCTACACAGTGTCTACACTGAAAATGCAAGAGAAACTATTATAATCAGCAATGCTGGCTAAAACTGGACACAGTAAGAAGCGACGCAAATCCAGACAGTACTTTCATGTCTTGTTGTATTTATGACGTACTGATACGAAGTTCTTGGATCCAAAATGACTAATCTGTTTACAGAACAACAGCAAAAAGTAAACATATGCATATGCTACTGATGCTAATGTTTTCCCATTCATTTATCACATGATGAGCTGAAGAAGTCAGCAAAGTCATAAGAAGGTGAAGAGGATGCAAAAAAAAAAAAAATCAAGGAGACAGTGAATCTTTCTCTAGACCCATTATCTTCACAGCTGTTTTCCATATTCACAGATTGACCAAAAAACAACCAGTGACGTAAAAGTGGCATGAATCACGATATGACTGTTCAGACCGATGTTAAATTGCAAAACATTGTAGCTGTGTCTTATTAAGGAGCGCATATGAAAAAGTTGAGAATCCAAGTGGTTTGTGCAGCTCTGATTTGGGTCAATTTAGCCTGCATCTAAAAGTAGCCTCCTGATGCCATTTAGCACTGAAAACCAAACATTTAATGACATCAAAAAAACAAAAACAAAACAAAAAC
>JAUCMT010000069.1:205376-220807 GCA_032357475.1 Enteromius thamalakanensis
GATAATAAACCCTTAATAACTGATATAATGTTAAGATACCAACCTATTAAAGTAGTGAAATCTATTTTGTACCTTTGGAATACACTGATAACCTCCAGGTGGTGATGAGAATTAACCAAAGCCCACAAGCAGCTTTTAAATATGAACACATATATATTGAATATATATATACATATATATATTAGAAGGTGTTCAGTGTCATTCACAGAAGCACTAACATTCAATAAATAAATAATTGAATATAATAATAATAATAATAATAATAATAATAAATAAACACTAATGCAATGAACATTCATTTAACAAAATAACATGTAACATACAACCCTAATAAACATAACTGATACAAAATAACAAAGAAACAAGTAGTTATTTTAAAGAAAAAACATCAAGTTCGCACAAAATTTAAAATGATATGTAGGGAATACTGAGAATGTCAGTTTACAGTTTTTCCCTGTAAATTTTACAGGAATTTACCATTAACCATTTAACAGGTTTTTACCGTAGCATTTTAAGTTTTTACCGTTAAAATCAGTCATTTTTTTATAGGAGCCTGAAACAAAATACTCATTTTAGAAGAAAATTCAGGGGCTTTTGCATCTGAACTCTACATATGCAAAAAAGTGGTGTACGATCATTTCAAATTATTCATAATATTTTTGTGGAAACCACGATAAATTTTTTCCCCCCAGATTTTTGATGAATAGAAAATAGAGACTCTTTCTTTCTTGAGAGTGAGTGAACGAACAAATAAAACAAATGGTTGTCAAACTAATATAAAACACATAATGTAATACAACAAATGATTTAATGACAAAACACATTTAATATGTATATACAGTAATAAAACATGCACTTTTCTTTTTTTCTTGCCCATTTCTCAATTGATTCAGATGATTTAGCTCCTGACACCCACTCAGTTCTCTGTTAACTATGAATGTGGTTGTTCTGGTCATGTAATTAGTATAATGTTAGGAGTAAAGGGGCTCCATTGAGAGCAGTGAGGGGGAGTTTAAGAAAACACGGGGGGCTTTTCTTAGTAGCCTACAGGTTACCCCGACATTCTCAAGACTCAGCCAAATTGTTCTGCAAACACTGCGGATACATTCCCTAAACATTTTCAATGATTTCCCAAAACAGCCCATGTGTAGCCATATAGAAGTCCATGCCTTCCATCAGTCTTTACACCATCAGTGATCCCTCTGCATATTGTCAACATATTGTCAGCATAATGCCCCAAAATTACTCATTTGTTCCTGTTGTCGTTATGTTTTTAACGGACAGGTTCCTGAACGGAGTTTCAACTCTGCATACATCAGTTGGATTGCAACAGTCCTTGAATCAAATAAAGTACATTAACCTTCGACCTCCAAACTGCTTTAAGATTGCATGATTATGCACGAAGTGGTGACATCACTGTTACACATTAAATTCGTATCTACATATCTAATACCTTCACTGGTGCGAAATGCTCCGACGTCTCGTTTTGATTAAGAGGAGCAGCCCAAGGTTAAGCAGACCTGCAAGAGTCTACATCTCAGACGTGAAGTAATGTACAGTTAACACAAGAGAAAGCCCATTCTTCACTTCTGTACCCACTCCACCACCCTTTGTCTTGTATATCTTTCCTCTTTGTCTCTTGTTACCCTTTTCTCTGTCTCTCTAAGGTCAGATGAGAAAACCAGAGTGGACTATGAGAGCCAAAGCAGACAAACAGCATGAGGACAAAGTATTAACAAGCCAGACAGTAAAGTGTCACATCGCAAGGACTTATGTGTTCAAATCCAGCCAGGATGGGGACAGAAAGAGGAGATATGTACTGTTTTGAGTGAAAAAGCGAGTGATAATGCTTGAATTATGGGTCAAAGAGGACAAAGTAAAGTGTGGAGAGATTATAGTTTGGGAATTGTGAGCATCTAAGAGCGAGAGAGACTGCTTCTCCCTCCAGAGAGTCTTTTTGGATGAATATCAAACTTTAGTAGTAGTAATAGAGAGACCCTCTAACCCCAGTGACCCACCCACACATCCACCTCCACTTCTGCTCTGTGTAACTCATCCAGTCCAGTGAAGAATACTAGGGCTTACACCACATCCACAGGAGACAGGGGTCAGGATCAGGAAGAAGGGGCCAGGCAACCTCACATTTGCCTTTAAATCAAAATGATTGGAGTGTATATCAGGAAGGAGGCCTCTTCACTTACTTCTAATAGTCTGCAGCAGGAGGGAAACACTGCAGAAACGCTTCAAACATTAGGATTGGATGGCTTGCTCTGTGGTCCATGGACAAAGAGCCTGATTAATAGAGTGCTGCAGGGATGACTTATTTTTGTAGGTCAAAAACCCAGAATTCATTGTAAAGTCAATGGGTTTTTGTTGAATGCCTGAAATAAAGTATGTGGTAAACAAGCTGAATATATTATCCTTCAACATAAGTAATCAATAATACCCTTTTGTGAATTTTCGTTCGTTCACCCACTTGGCTGTCTGGGGTAAAATGCACCTTTGAAATAAACAGAGGACTATTACATTCTTTTTTCAAAAACTGCCCATTGTTCTTCTATTTAGTTTATTGTACTGTATGAACACCTTTAGAGCACACCACCATACCGTCCCCCCCACTTTTTAACTGGCTGCTACGCCCCTGTATATATATATATTTTTTTCTCATCACCAACTGTGTTTCTTGGTTAGTGTATTTTAAGGTAGCACCCGTGAGATATTTGGCATGCTAAATATCAGGTCCTGTCGGCGATGCCGTGAAAATGCCGTGTGACACTCTTTCAAGCTATTCTTACAAACATTAGTGGATATTTAGATTTTTTTTTATATGTATATAAAGACAAAGTGGAAGCTTAGTGGTGGTGACACTAGTCATGTAGCAGTGGCGTAATTTGTTTATAGGCCACATGTACATCTCAATTGTATTTTAGCTCTAATTTTTATAAATGTTGCGTTAATTTGTGATTATCATGATGAACTTTTATTACCCTTAGAGCTTATTTTCTGCAATAATGCAAAAGCCAATTGAATGCAAGGAAACCAGGGTGACGTTAACCTGCGGGTTAGCCTACAAAAATACATCACTGCAGCAGAGGAGAGGCCTTTAGCTTTACTAAATGGTTTACATTAAAAAGTGGAAAATGAAGCTTACATTTTAGCCATGCTCTTCTGCCTCCCCCACCTTCATATTGAGTCACGTTGTGGTTCAGAGAAGCTTAAGATGATTTCATTCCCTGAAGACGGCATTCAGAATGGAAAGATAATGTACAGTATATAATCTTCAATCAAAATCGTTGACTTAATCAGTGACATATAGTGAAAATAACTGACTGCAAAAGAGTTGTGGTGGGAAATAACAGAAGAAAAAAGGAAGAGACTGACTGAAATGGGGACTGTGGTCCTTTCATTCAAATGAAGATGTGTCAGTGGTAATGGTTGCGTTCCTCTCCGGGGCTGCTTGATTATTAATGACAGGGTGGCAGAAACCTAATCTGACTACATGCTTTCCTGTCTGCTCTGATCTCTGCTGCGGGAGAACAGCAAACAGGGTGATGCAAGACTAAAAGCATAGAAAGAAACACACACAAAGGGTCTGTCAAACATACTGAACACTGATTCATCTCATGTTCTCATGCTTGAGGAGCTGTAGCTGGTGTAAGCAGTAGAGTCATGCTTGTTTAAACTGATGGATCAAGCACACCCTCAGATTTCAGAGCCAAGTGGTTTTAAATGCAACATCATAAATATAAATAAATAAAGGTTAACACTTTTTTTTTTTCATGAAATACTAAAGTTATTTTACCGATAATAACAAAGACTTCTACATTGTCAAAAAGTTTTCAAAAAGTTAAAAAAAAAAAAAAAAAAACCTGAAAATTTATTTTTCTTAAGCACTAAAAATCACAATATTAGAATGATTTCTGAATTCTTACAATTTTAAATATATTTAATTGGAAATTTGTTTAACTAATAATTTCACAATATTTATGCTCATTCCTCCCTTCTCCTGAGAGTGTCTGACTGACATAGTACACACAACCTTTTCCAATGAAACAGACCATCATTCATCCCCACCGTCTGCACGCTTTAAGTAAGAATGAAAAGCCAAGCATGGCACCATCACATGAGTCCTGGGAACTCTGAGAGAATCCTGAGAACCTCTGACACATGGAGAAAACAAACAAAAACTGAGTTACCTAAATTAATCTCCACAAAGACTAAATGAATAGAGAACAGACAAACTAAGTGGAGCTGCTGGACTTTTCACCCCAGGATCTGCCTCAAAGAGATCAGGAGGTTGTCTAAGTGAGCAAGGCATCAAAACGTTTTTAACACAATGGCCACAGCCTCAGACAGACAAGTGCTAAGGCGCGGCGGCACCAGCGCTGATTAAGTTTAAAGTAGACGGTCTGCCTTTTCCCCCTCCGGACCGACTCGCTCTCTCATTTCCTCATTTTACTCCTGCCAAACCTGCTGAGCTCCGTCATGGCTCTAAGTGGCACTGGCTTTATGACAGGCCTGTTGCGACAAAGATGGTAATCAGAGGAGGTTGGTATAATGGTCTCTACCTGACACACACAAACACATCCTTATTATTATTACAACAGCATTACAACATCTCAACATTCCCACGCTTCACCAGATCAGTGGACCTGTGACACACTTCCTGTGTTTGACAGTCTACAGGAAAAGAAGTGAGGGTGAAGTGGATGGAAAAGAGAGTAAGGACGTGCTCAAGCATGTCTTAACACTGACATTAGCACTCTTTCCTTGTTCCAAGTCCATTTTTTTCTGGTTCTTTCTTGCCTTTATTCATAATTTAGGATTTTTTTTATTGTTTATATTTACTGTTTTCAATTTAAATGAATCGATATTACACTTCAAGGACACAAAAACAAAAAATCATGAAAAGGGTCCGTATGACCTGTGCACTAACGCAATTCTGTGAGAAACCAAATTTAAAAGCACATGTAATTCCAAATACTTTTGAGAAAAGAAACAAAACAGACTACAATTTTATGGAAGGGGCTTATCTTCTTGTATGCTTTACAGAAAAGTTAGCCTATACAGACCTGGGATGACCTGAAGGCAAGTAAATAATAGAAAGTGACCTGTCCCTTTAAATTTCTATTCACCAATTACATTTTCCTTCAGCGAGTTAAAAGCTGTATAACTTTAAATCACTTGAGAACATGGTCTGTCTGATTCATGAACAAATGATTTAGACCAGTTTTGTGAACTGATTCATTAAAAAGATTCAACTCAAAAGAATGGTTAATTTATGAATCAGAGATTGCCTCTCTTAAACATTTAAAACAATGCCGATGTCCAGATTTTTAAAATTAAATTACATATCCATCTATTGTATGGCTTCATTACATCTGGCAAACATTGGACAAAACATACAAGCCACTTTTATTGGTTGATCTGGAGCCAACACAAACTTAAAAGATTCCCATTTTGTCTCTACAGAGTAGTTTGGGTGAACTCTCCCTTTACTAATACTAAGAACAAAGATGAAAACAAAGAAATTAGTGACACATGAAGTGGGCTTCTATCAATCTTGAAAAACATGGTTACCTCTTTCCTGGCCAGCTACATTCAACCCCTGTTCATCTTCCTGTCTCATGTCATCCATCCCTTTCATCGGTCACATTCAATCAGCTCACTATCAGCTCTGAGCGGCAGCGGCAGGACTGTGTGATGGAGAGGGAGCTAGAGGATTATGGGTCGCCGTGTTGGCTGCTGGTTTGTTTTGGCATCTCATCAGACAGCGAGATCTCAGTAGTGAGCGAGTCCTGAGCGATGAGTCTGTCCCACTGGCTCTTTGTGTCTGAACGTGAATGAAGTATTAAAGGAAACACTTAATTATGGGACTAGGAACAAAAACACCTCTTTCCTCGCAACCCTGTTGAATAAAAAGTGTACAGAACATAACTGATTGACGTATTTAATGTTCATTCAGAGGAGATGTTCTTTTATAACAGCACAGGTTGTAAACTCATGATCATTGACAGAACGAAACAATACAGGTAACATGAATTGTTCAGATGAGGCTTCCACAAGAGACCACTTGGCAGAGACAACCAGACATAGAGGTATATTACGAAATACAGGATTCAGTATTTACTTAGCATATTTCATTTAAGAAAGCCTGACAAATAAGTCTGTTTTGTATGAAAATAAAAACAGGAATATATTAAAAACAAGGCAAGGACAAACATAACAGTGAAGCAAATGAACAAATATCAGTGCACATTGATTTGGATTTGTGTTGGATGTATGTGGACTGCAAAATTCCTGGTTTCACAGACAAGGCTTAAGCCTAGTCCTAGACTAAAATGTAAATCTGAGCTGTTTTAATTAAAAGAAACTTGCACTGACTGATCTTAAAACAACGTCTGTGCATTTGTTTTGTCTTAAGATTATAGTGGTTATAGTATGTCCTAATCCTGATTTAGGCTAAGCCCCGTCCCTGGGCCTAACAGTATGGAGTGAGAGATTGACGCTGCTTGATGTATTAGAAGAAAATGACTACAAAAAACATGTATTGAGTGACATATCTTTATCCCTTTAATGTCTGAAAAGACCAAAAGAATTCACCCAATTATGATTCTGTCCAAATGTACACACTCATGATGCTACCAGTGATGCACCAAATTTGATTTTTTAACAATAAAACTAAAAAACTAAATTAAATCCCTCATTTAGATGACACATTGAAATGTGTCCAAACTGCTGACATGTTTACCCTTTTGCACCTTATGCATCATCTGAGAAGTGTTAATTAAACTTCATTGGATCTGTAAAACTATTTAGGCCCAGACTTGGGCTGCTGAAATTTTAGAGCATTACTTGTGACATTCTACATACGCCTTACACACGAGTTAAGTAGGAAGGGGACTGCTGAGCACCAAAAACAATAAAGTACCATTGAAGTCCATATGACTCATGTTCTATATTCAAGTCCTCCAAGTTACACAACAAAACTAAATTATGAATTTTCATATGTGGTTGAACTAATCCTGTCTGAAATGCTTTGTAACATTCGAGGATTCGATTCAATTGCGGAAGTGCCGCTGTTAGGCTTCCAAGACTCTTGACTAATCAGCTCAGACCGAGTCCTTTCCAAACGTCTGCCCTCAACAACAGCTAGTCCTTATGGCCTAAGCAATAAAGGAAAATGAAAAGGGAAGGGAAAGTAATAGAGAAAACCAGATAGATGGAACAGAAAGAAAGAAGTCAGCTTCTGCGCACATCGGGTTCTACTGTACATTAATAAAAGCTCCGTCTACAGGGACCCTGAGGCTTTGATCAGCCAAGAGCACTTACTAAAAAGGCTAAATAAATCCTCACAGCTCTGATTTTAATTTAAAAAATCTCAATAGGGAACGGGCTAAAAAAGTAAAAGTCCCAAAAATATCAAAATATATTAATTTTCTATTTAAATAAAATCACTTTGGGCCCACTGAACATCACTTGAACCTCTATATATATTGTTAATGCTGTGCTGATCAAACTAGCTGCAGAGTAACAGGCCTAAATACAAAAATGTGTTCTTTGAGCACAGAAAAATAATAATCATCCCTTTGGTTTCTATAAACTAATGTTAAAAATACACTAAGGATTGGTCAACACCACCAGACCACTTGATTGGCAGTCTGAAACACTCTCTCAGCAGCGGCTAAACAATCTCTGACTGCAGTTACACCCGTTCAGCTATATCCGCCACGACAAAACAAAAACAAACCTATAGGTTTCCACTGAAGCCTCCAAAAACAGATAAACCACTTCAGATGCGTTAAGACAATTAAAATATTTCCCTGTCACCATCTACAATAAAAGCACACAATAAAACAAATTTCTTTCACAGTTCTTAAAAGTCCTTCCCTTAGTTTCCCCCCAAATTTGATGCCTTGTTCTTTTGTCCTGTTTTGTGCTGACACTCAGGAATGAGTCCAGCTGACGGGCACCCAGTGAGTTTCTGTCTCCACTTTCCTGAGCGCCTGCTTGAGCTCGTTGAAGGCAATCGTGAGGTCATCGTTCACAATGACCTTTTCAAAGAGGTGACTGTACTGGTTTTCCATCATCTGAGCGGTACTGATCATCTCCTGGAAGTCCTCCTCCTAAACAACGAACACATTCAGTCAAAGTTCTTTTTAAAGACATAAAAAAACACCCCCCCAAAAAAGTCCAAAACACACTTTCCCACAGTATTCCAAAAACCAGCTTCCAAAAAAGACTTTCATAGATGCCCTCAACATTGACTTAATTAAAAAGTATTCTTTTTTTGTTTACAATAAAACGTGTTAGATGCAGAAATGCAAAAATATCAACATGTGATAAAAGATAAAACTATAAACTGATATTTAATGTTCTACACAGTTAAGAGTTATAGTCTGAGGTCTGGATCTCCAGTGGTTTTGATTACAGGAACAGTGGAGCAAATAAACAGACCGCAATTTTATACCCTGGCACGCGTTACACATCGGCGCTTAAAAGCCCCAGAAATTATCAAGTGCCATTATTCATTAAATACTTTTACTGCTCAAATCAAACTGATGTTGCAGAAAAACTGCAAAAATACAAGAAGCTAAAATCATACATACTTTATAAAAGGTCCACCTCCCACCACTAAGTACTCTTTTCATGACATTACAGTCTTGCTTTAGGCTAGTTATGGACTTTCTAGCATGGCCTTTGACCTTTCTTGGCTTGTGGGTCCTAAATAAGTGTTTATGTGGGCAATCTTGGCATTTGGTGCCAGTCTCAAAGAACATGGCAGGGTTTGAGTGGCTTTACCAATATAGACTCAACTTTTACAACACATAAACATGTGACCCATACTGAGAGCGATATGACCCTATAAAACATATTGCCAGATTTAAAACATTTTAAACTGCTAAAAAGCTATTAAGCACGTAGTAAGTATGGAAATGTTAAAATTTGGCATTAAAAGACAAGCTTAGCGAAGTCATGGAGCATGGCCATTGTCAGACAGCAACTTCCCATCCCACTCTGTTGAAGCCTTCCCATCTTTCTGATCAAGAGTTGAGATTTAGTCAACTTTCTGTTTCATCTGGGTCACAGAGGTTCTGGCGTTCTGAAAATTACAGCAGTCTCTTAATCTGACAGTTATTGGCAGAACGCATCAACAGTCGCAGTTCATTGACTTAGTGCTGGCTTTAATAAAGATCTGGTTCAACGTGGTGGATTAGCTTGTATTTGGCCTAAACAGTCAAAGGTTTGGCCCAACGTCTGAATATATTTTTTCTTCATTCTGTCATCAAATACAAACCTCATGCTAATTGAGGTATAACAGATGTTGTGCCTCCAGGGGAGTGTTATTACCAAATCTGATCAGTTTCAAGGGTTTAAATCTATTTTTCCTCTGCATTTCTTTCCGATTGTTTATTTCCCCATAGGTTCTAATGCGCTCTCTCACTCAAAATCTGTGTCTTCTCTCTTCTAAAACTGAAGAATTACTTTAGTTCTAAGCTGCCTCTCGCTCTCCACAGTCAGAGTAAGGTCTGCTTATCTCTCAATCCCTGCCGGAAAATCGATTTTTATTGGATCATATAAAGTGCACCTGCCCTTATCATTAAACCAGTTCAAAAAGGACATCCCTGGGTCATCAAAAGGTCCCTGTTTTTATATTCCCAAAGTAAAGGCACATCATCTGCAGACTGGGCTGACATTCACTAAGCACAGGACAAAAAAAAAAGGAAAAAAAAAACATCCTCCAATTTTAGCTTACGTTTCTATTTCTCATTATGACGATTTAATGTCAGACAATGAAACCCTCTGCTCTTCCACCTCTGATGACATTTTTATGACATTTTTTTTGCTACTCCTAAAGAGAATGAGTGATATTTTGATCTTCTACACATTAATGTTATATAAGGGATCTAAAAGGGAGAACAATTGAGTGGAAGACTGGATTCACAGAAACAAAGGGATGCCTGTTTTCTTGCACAGAGCCGACAGCGATCAAATTCATGGTTCTAACAGACGCAGCGTCTCTCTCTCTGGGAAAGAAATACTGCAAAGTCCTGGATAAAATATGTCTGTGACATTTCATCAAACACAATTTTTCTTACGTACCTATAATAGGCTGAATCTGGGTGCCTTTAACACTGTCAGGGTCTATAATGCACTTTTGCTAAGTTTTGCCAGCTATGAAGGCTTTCTTTTTCCCTTTACTAGTACCCACAGTGACCTGTTGAAAGCAGGCAGACGTTGCTGAGGATTGTGTGGACAGCCTTTGGTACAGTTCCTCTTATAACAGAGATAGCCAGGTCAACATTGCCACTGACAACGGCATAAACCTTCAGCTTTCGGGGAATTTAAAACTTTGGGGAGTACGGTGTGGTCTAATCACAAATTCAGTGGTTTGAATTTATGCGACCAGCATCTACAAAGTTGTTGAAATAGTAATAAGTAATAAGTAATAAAATGCGCATCTAGTATAAATTTGTGAGCATGTGTATTAGGGCAGCACAATGTCAAAATAAAATGGATATTGGGATATGGTTTAACGTGATGGCAAATCATGAAGGCTGCATGGGATTTATTTAAATAAATGTGCACTGCTGATATCAAGAGTGCAGTTTGGTATTGTTCATATACCTGTACATGCAAACAGCTCATGAAACAGAGCTTCAGCGTCTCAAAGCTATGCTGCAAGCTAACAGTGTGATACTTTATCTTTTAAACTGGTAGCGCATACAGTGTATTACTTGCTAAAGAAAGTGCAAAAAAAATTATTATAATTATTATTAAATACTTTAAGAAATATAATGCAGAAGTACTGTTTTACTGTAAAGTTACGTAGTCATACTGAAAATAATCATATCCCACAAAAGCAGTGGAAACATGGCCTCTTAAAGCTCAAGTGGAAAGAAATATTTTTTTCCCTTTCTTTATGTTTACTGAAGGTTCAGTTGGTTGCACTTAAATAAAAATCAATTTCACAGCTTTTATTTATTTCTTTATTACTTTCTTTTGTATGCTTATGCACTCCCCAAACAAAATCCCCACCAAAACAATTCTTCCCAAATGTTGCTATTTAAGCTATCTGGTGATTCTTTATACACGGTACTATGATTTCCATGATGTAGAAAACACGGATAGAATTGTGAAACAGTCAAAAAATGGGATTTATTGTATGTGAACTGTCACAGAATTTGCAGAATTTTGGATAAATAAAATAAAAGTAGGTGATTAAAGCGCAAAATGGATTAGTGCCTGTGAACATACTAAAAATACTATTTAAACAAAAACCCTGCATGTTCTGTGTGTCTGCATGAACAAATTTTGTTTACTCCAAACATACTCGTTTTCATAATTTTGTGTTTTCCCTCTTGCTTTAAAATATAGTATAGGAATTAATACATAATCTCTAGAACTGCTCTGAGAGTTACTTCATGATCGTTGCACCATTTCTTTTGAAAAAACCCACCAAAAAAAACAAAACCGAAACTTAAAAGATCTTAACAGCTAAACTTGGAATAAACTTTGACAAAAATACATTACTTACTAATGTAATAATCGTACTACTGCTAACAATAAAATAATTATTAATAAAACTACAACTAAATCACCTTTTAAGGATGTTCGATCCTAATAATAATAAAAAAAAAACATTAAAAAGCCCATAAAATATACCTTTAAAATGATTAGCAACCAGATGAACCATTGTCCAAAACTGCCATGCGTGACTGTTGCTGGTCTGTGTCGTGCAAAAGACTGTATTGCATTTGAACACTTGTTGGGTCAATAGGTTGACAGGTGAGCACGTGTTTGGAGCACCTAACTGCACTTGACATACAAAGTCTCAACTGTAACTATCGGCATCAAGCCATCTCTGCGTGTGGTGGAGTCAGGTTCCTGGGGTCACTTATCCTGTAGCAAGCGCGCTTGGCCTCGGTGCAGACACACAGCAAGATACACAGGCAAGAGCTAAACTCTGGGAAAGTCATTAGATACCCCGCATATTCAACACCATATCATGCGCACACACATGCATAGCTCAAACTAACGGCAGGACAGGGTAAGGGTCTGGTGTACGTGTTAATTGATTTCATCTGTTTTCTTTGAGTGCGGTCGCAGGTGTAGTGTGAGCTCATGGGTCTCATTTCAGGTTGATGCTCAGGGGAGCGGTTACACAAACACATATACACACGATGTGCGCGCACACACACATGCACATTAAAGCACTAAACCAGGATTTGTTTGCAGGGTCCAAAATGAAAATGACTATAATAAATGATGTGAATGTTGCCAGTAAGTGATGAAATCCATTTCTTATTTCACCAAGAACTATGTGAGCTAGTGGAATGAAACCTCAGTGAACATGACCTAAAACCCACAATAAGAGAGATCCAATTGGGATGAGAGAGGATGATATATGGACAGAGTGAAGTCAAAGCTGTGTGTGGTGTGTATTACCGAGAAGGGTTTGGCAGAGTTCTTATCATCTTTGCCTGAGATGACTTTTGCGCTCTTCCTGGTCTCTCTTAAACGCTCGATGGATGGAGGCTTCACAAACACCACATAGGGCTTGAACTCAGCCGTACGAAGATGCTTTAGTGTCTGATGGAGAGGGAACGTGGAAAAAAAGGGGAGAAAGATAAAGAGAGCAGGGTGAACCACAGTCATTAAAGCAGCATCACTCATGCCATCATGATTTAGTTTGACATTGATACTTCTGTACGTTATTACTGTTAGTCACAGTTACATTTTGACAGAAAACAGAGCAGCTGATTCACACTGAGCTCAACTGATCTGACTCCATGAGTGAAAATAAAGCTCTCTGGTCAGACACATTACACTTCAGGTAGTCGAGATCCTGATGAAATCTTCAAAACAATCAGACCACTGAACTTTACCACATTTTTTATTTGGATAAGTGACTGAATTAATCATTTGCTTTAAAGCATATTGTAAAGTTTTGTAGCATTTTTCCACAATCTTCCATTTTTTAACCCCTTGAAACAGACTGTTTTTGTCAACGTTCATTTAAGGTGGTTGTTCATTCAAAACAACAAGACAATGTCATTTACAGCAATAAAAAGTGGACAAGGACTGTTAAAATTCTTTTAAGGATTTGAAACATATCTTCATTGAGTAAAAATTGTTGAATTTTCACTAATACTCCATTACTCCATTGACCGTGTCTGTGACATTGAGATTAATAGGAATGCTAATATACATATACAGCTCACTCCTGTTATTACAAACTTGCCACACTATGTGAAATTATGAGATGATATACATAGTAAAACAAGAACCAGAGGACAAGGAGAGCTTCTTCACACTAAGAATGTGTTTTATAATACAGATAACCATGTCATTGGCTCATTCTCTCTCTCACTACTCCAAGAGAGAAGCCAGGCTCAGACCACCAAGGTAAGATGTCTAAGGGAAGGGGTGACGGAGGTCTTTTACAGACTTTAATGTGGACACTTGATGCAGTTCTGTGAAGACTCAACCAACTAAATCATTTTCCCCTACACTGCTCTCACAGACTAACACAAAGCCTGAGGAAATCTTCAAAGGTGGGACAATTAGTAGAGATAACATTAGATTCTGCAGCCCTGACCTGAAGACCAAAAGGATGAGTGCAAACTCTCTCTCTCTAACACACACACGCACATGCAGAGATCTCAGAAAAGATCCAGGAGGAATAGTGTGGAATGTCACACCTGTGAAAGGGGGGGGGGGATAAATCTGGAACAGACACTGAAGAATGGAGTGACGCAGAGGGAGGTAAAATGGAGAGGTAGAATGTGTATCTGAGGAGTTACTCACATGTGGCTGTACATCTAAAAGGCACACCTTGTTCTTGGATAGGACTGAACGTACAGAGTCGAAACTCGTCCCATAATAGTTTCCCTTATACTCTCCGTGTTCGATGAACCTGAGGCATAGAAAAAGACAGAGAAAACAGGAGAGGTTTGTAATGATTGATGGCTCTAAATGCAAAAGCAATGCACATGGGTCTACTGTATGTGACCCTAGAATACCCTAGAAAAAGAGAAGTCAATTGACAGGATAATAACAGGAAACTCATAACCCATTATTTACTCCCAGCCTGTTCTGATGCTTTCAGTCTACAAGGCTGCTAAGACATGCACGGTGTGTTCACCGTCACTCGCATTCTTCCTCACATGGCGATTCCAGACAGTCTGACACAAGGCTCTTTTATATAATCTTCTATGTTACAGTTTAAATCAGTAACACCTGTTTCCTTGTAGCACAGTCAAGCCTGAATGCCAACAGCAAGAGTAACTTGACTTCCTGAGAAGACAAAGACAAACAAACACTTTTCCAGTATTTAACCCGCCTCTCGTTCAATCCAATCCGTAGATGTTTTTTTCTCCTGACCAGCGTCACAGAACACCGATGTGTATTTATAGGACAACCGACTTTGCAAGAAATGTGGAAGAATATGGAAAGTATTGCAGAAGAACGAAAGAGTCTTATGAAAACAGGGTGTTGTAATATTCCGTGAATATTTGGTTATGCCACTAAAATGACTACTACTCAAACTACTGGTGAAATGTTCTTTATACTGTATGTACTCCTTTATTGTTCCCAAGTATCAATCTAAATGTCTACAAGACTTGAAGTAAAAACTATAAACGCGCTCACACTTTTGGGCCCATGCTGTCTAACAGCAACCTGTGATTGGGTGATCATTTTTAGAAGCTAACGTGACTCTTTGCCACTCTCCTGTTAGACTTGTTTTAAAAGCCTGTACACTCTTTCATTGCTGGTGAGCCAAGTTGATTTAGTTGGGTGCTAAGAGGTGGTTTGCTGGTGTTAATGTGACATGTAGGGTTACCAGGAATTCCTTAAGTGGCAAAAATTGAATTTAAAAGCAGATGTGCTCAAACAGGGCTTCTGTGTCGTGGCATTTGTTGTCATGATGCGGTGCATGTTTTGGATGGTGGGGTGGAGGCTGCTTTGGTGGTTTTTGGGTTCTTTTAAATGCTGTTTTTAGGTCTGAGTAGGGTTTTCCAAGGGAACACCAATGTCGTGTGCGCTCATGGGAATGTACATTTTCTCACTGGAAGGCAGAATAATGAACAACTGGTTAAACACAACGGTCTGGTTTAAAATGTTCTTAGAAACGCACTCTTTGTATTCATATTGGTTTCATAAACATCTTTTTTTTTTAAAGAAAATTTCAATGACTTTAAAACATGTAGCGGAATTAATAATATATATTTTTTTTATATTTTCATATGTTGATTCCTCATGGTTTCTCCATAACATTTTCATGCATTAGTTTTACGTGGTGTTCAAAATCATTCATACCATTTTTAAGAAAAGTTCAAATTTAATGACTTATTGAATGACATATTGTATAACCAAACATACAACACATGTTCCTTGTATTCTGAACGTGTGTGTGTACAAATCAG
>JAUCMT010000069.1:220907-265033 GCA_032357475.1 Enteromius thamalakanensis
CCATCATATGTAAATTTTGTCATCTAAAAAAAAAAAAATACAGTCAAATACTGTGACACCGATATAATTTTGAAAAATACCGTGATATAAATTTTTGGTCATACCGCCCAGCTCTACTTTTATCTATAAAAAGATTTTAATTTCCCTTTTAAATTTGACAAAAGAAAGGGGATCAACCAGATGTGAAAAAAAAGACCAACCAATAGTTTCATTTTGCACCATTTTTGCAAATGTAATGTTGCTTGTCAAATTTACATAAATTAAAATATTAAAATTATTATATTAAAATTTTAATATACAAGGAAAAAAACGCAAGTGATTAAATGACCAAGACGACACATAGGCCAACAAGTAATTTTGGCACTGGACTGAATAAACACACACAGAAGCAGTAAGTGGTAATGCTAATATGGTTGGGCAGGACTACTGCCCTTCCTTTCAAAAAATCAGTAAGGTCATGAGGTTGATCCAGAAAACATCAGTAAAAGACTACCTAAAAAAAAGCTTTTTTTGTGTGTGTGTGTGTTTGTGTGTGTGTTCCCCAATTCTGCATATATTTGAATGAATGAGTATTCATTATATATATATCTTTCCTGTCATGACTGGTTAGTTTACTATATTCTTACTGAAAAAATTACTATTTAAAAAAAAAATCTTTCTGGTTGTTTTGCATGATATAGTGTCAAAAATTGTGTAATTCATTACACTGCCCACTTTAACACATTTCCTCAATTATCATCTAGAAAAAAGCACTTCTCTCACCCCCTACCACATCAATACCAACTAACTTATCTGCTAACAAAGTTACTTGCAAAAACATCAACAAGCCCTCCCATTAAATTGTATGTTAGCAACTATAATTTAGTGTTCTAAACACAAACATACGGAAAATATAAAAGTGGCCATTAGTGTCAAAACAGAAGGTGGGGCAAAAGAATAGTCAATCTAATTCAGTTTCTTGACAAAAGCCTGGGACTGTTTATTTCTGTGGGCAGCAAAATAGCAAAAACAAAAAGAACACACCCATTATAATGCTGAACCCAAGGTCCCAAAAATATACTAACTATATATAATCACTATCAGCAGTGTGTTAAACTTGACAGTCATAAAAACATCAGAAACACAGATACACACAGGCTAGAAAAGAGAAGAGTGTTTACTGAAAGGGAATGTGCATGTACTATATATCAACATACATAAACATACCCACATATAAATACCACACAAACACAAATATTAACATTCTAGCATGTATAGATGCCTTTTTCTCATGAATACAGAGGCATTTTTTCTTCCAAACACTTTCCTAGCTGTAGCATTAAAAGCTGTTTGACTTCCAAAAAGCACAAATCAGCTCTCCAAAACAGCTAAATTACTTCAAAGCACATCTAATTTTGTCAAGAGTCTGACCTGAGCTAAAAAATATTTTTCAAAATAACTTTCACCCACAGATCTTACAAAAAAACAAACACATTAAATAAAACATCAAACCAATGCAGGGCCACCCCTTGCTTTCATCTCAAAGTACATTTTCCTGCCATAAAACAGCATCCTGCAAGCTTCTTATACATAGTGGCATGGGGGCCAGAACGTGTCGTAACCTTGGCAACAGCAGAGGTTCCAGAATATAAAAAAGCCAAACAGATGTGAGCATGTAAAGACAGAATGCCGACATGAGACAGTGACTATGATGTCATCATCAGCGCTTGACGGGTATTTGTGTATTTATGGAGAGAAAGAAGAGAAAAGGGTACATTTAGAATGAAATATTACGGGAAATTTCATGTGCAGAAGGAAAATAGGCCAGACACTACAAACACTAACTTTTATACAACACACCAAGACTAAGATGAAATAACTTATTGAAAATTTCTTTTTTGAAAGTTGTTTAAAATATAAATGTATTTGGAAGCTATTTGTACATTTTCTTGGAGCGTGCTACTGTGAATACAGAATGATCAAAAGAGTCTTGATGTGGTGCTTTATCTGTCCATGTTTAACTGAAGTTGTAGGGTTTAGTCTGACTGAAAAAATATTGATGTTTTGCTGTCTCTGTTTGCCTGGGCACTAATGAAAGAGAAAACCAGAAATGATGTCCCGGGCCCCCGAAAAGAGGGGGTGCCTGCAATGGCAGATTGAATAAAAGTGGGAATACAAATGAATCAAAATAAGGTTGACATCACTGCCTCCTGCTTAGTCGGTGATATTATTAACCAGTAATATTTAAACGCCTTGGACTTTCCTTAGTCAAGGATAGTTCCATGTTTAATTTTTGACAGGAATGAAAGCAAGGCAAGAAACTTTCAATCTTTATAAAATTGTTTTGAAATTATCTGATTTAGTGCCTTTATAAAGTACCATTGTAAAGACTTTGGTCTACCCCTCAAAGCCATGTTTCATCCTGTCAGGACTAAAGGAGACAGTTCACCCCAAAATGAAAATTCTGAACTTTTTTTGTTTGCTGTGGGTACAGAAGTATCCAGACTCGTTAATGTACACACATTGGCAGAAAAACACAGAATTGTTGACATTTTTGCAGGTTTATTAAAAAAGAAAAACTGAAATATCACATGTTCCTAAGTATTCAGACCCTTTGCTCAGTATTTAGTAGAAGCACCCTTTTGACCTGATACAGCGACGAGTCTTTTTGGGAAAGATGCGACAAGTTTTTTTTTCACACCTGGATTTGGGGATCCTCTGCCATTCCTCCTTGCAGATCCTCTCCAGTTCTGTCAGGTTGGATGGTAAACGTTGGTAGACAGCCATTTTAGCTCTCTCCGGAGATGCTCAATTGGGTTTAAGTCAGTGCTCTGGCTGGGCCATTCACATTGTCTTGTTGGAAGGTAAACCTTCTGCCCAGTTCTTTTGACTTCATGATTATCATTTGCTCTGACATGCATTGTGAGCTTAAGGTCTTATATAGACAGATGTGTGACTTTCCTAATCAAGTCCAATCTGTATAATCAAACACAGCTGGACTCAAATAAAGGTCTAGAACCACCTTAAGATGTGTACATTAATGAGGAAAAAAGTGAACTTGAATAATTTTAGCAAATGGCTGCAATATAACAAAGAGTGAAAAATTTAAGGGGGTCTGAATATTTCCGTATCCACTGTAAATAACTATTGCAGGCAAATGATTAATAGCGATTAAATGTTTTTGTTTATAAAAGTATCTGTACTGTGTTACATACTGTACTGTATATATATAAAAAAAACATTTATAGTACACGTATATACATACACACGTACAAAAACTGTACTAAAAATGACAATTTTTTTTTTTTTATTTAATTTTTTGTCAGTTGCACGTTTCATGTATTTTTATATAAATTAATAGATCTGGCAAGATAAAAAAAAAGTAAGAGAAAACGCTGTCAGAAGGGGAAAATAAATAGTCTTTCCAGCCCTGTTGCAGTCTCTCGTGCCCACCTGCTCGATCTTGCTCATTCTCAACATTGATAATTGTGGTTTACTCAATTTGATGTTCATTTCACCACAGAACAAGCTACTGCTTGTTTTTTTCCACCACAAGGCAGTTAAAATCCTCAGTTTGCTAGCGTGGTGACATTCTATACGCGTTCCTGTTGTGTTGTTTTATCCTCTGATGAGAGGCTCCAGAAAAACATCCATCACCAGGCCATCCATACAAATCCGAGCTTACGAACCACTGGGTAAAAGGAGTCTGATACACCTCTCTCGCTCACTCACACACACACACACAGAAACAGACTACCTGTCAACACCCTCTCACTCTCACTTACACAGAAGGGATCTGAGCCCACATCATGCTGCTACACAAGTAGCACACACTCACACACACAATTTGCTTGAAGGAAATGGAGTGGAAAAATGAAAGAATAGTGGGCAGCTGAAAGGCAGGGCTGGTGAATGTTTGCCATAGCGTCTGAGACAGACGACATCAGTGAAAATTGTTGTGCAGTGTTTTGACTGGGGTGCTGATTTACTTAAGTTCAGTCAGGGCTCTGGACGATGTGTTGAATACTAACTGGCCACTGAGGCTCCGTCTCAGATTTATATCTCTCCCACTGTGAAGTGTTTGTGTCAGGGTTACGGTTGACATAATTACAATCCTGAGAATAGAGGAAGCGGTTCACTAAACTTCAGTGATTAATAATGACTCCACGTTAAACTTTCACACCCCAAATCCAAGTCACAGAAGAAATGTTCATATGCTCATTCCAAATAATACACACAAGCAGCGTGTTTTAATCCAGACCGTGTCGGATGGTAACTTACTTGTTGTTCTGAATGTCAGCCTCAAAAAGGTGTTTGGAGATGAAATAATACTCCACTCCATCGCTTTCCTGATGGCGCTTTGATCGAGATGTATCTGTGAAAACACAAGAAATCATGCACTTGGCCTATTCTGCAAATGGTTAAAGAGAAAAAAAAGTTAACCACGTGTTCTAAAATCACCTCATAAAACTGACTTGGCAATACTGTAAACTGGGGCAAAAATTTGGGCTAAAGCTTTAGCGCATTCTAGATTTTACAAAGCCCAAAAACTACAAAAAACTGCACTTCAACATTACTTGAAGATTAAAAAACCTCTACTATAGCTTCAGAAAACCTAAATACACTTTCCTTACAAATTATATTGATTATGATTACCCAGCTCACAATTAAAAAGAGTAATAGAATTACATAAACTGGCACCAGAGAGTCAAATGTTTTGGGAATTGGGCTACATCAGTCAGTGCATGTTTTGGATTCACTAAACAGAACTGGTTAATAAGAGTTAACTTCTTAAATTGAACTACACATACAACTGGTCACACTATACAGCATCTTCTACATGAACACTAAAGACAGTACAAGTAGAGTCCAGGACAAGATGTGCTTTACAGATATTCACACAGCCTCTAAAAATAGGTCATAAAATTGTAATTCCATTATGTACATAATATCAGTCTTGATTAAGAAGATTAAATTAATCTAAAAATATATATTTTCCCCAGCCCTAAGTGGCATTAGATACAGTTTCCCTAACTGAAAGAAAACGGTGCATTCCCAGCAAGGCGCACTGCGGTGTAATAACTTAATGGTTAAAGGTGCTTCAAGAAGAACATGTGAAGAAATGTTCATTACAGACATTTCCTTGATTAAAGGGAGTTTCCCCGTGGGCACTTTATTTCCCACTTAATTTTATTTAAAGTAAACCACCTCTCCAAGGTCTGACGCCACACCCACAGCGTCTGTCTTGGCTCACCTCACCACAAGGCTTTTAAAGGGCAGTGTGAGTATAGCGCTGCTTGTAAAGCCCCAGGAGCACACTGTACAGTAACAGCACTGAGTTTACTCTGTCCCTCATTAGCCCCGTTCCTGCCTTCAACTGCTTATAAACTCCTGTCTTTAAATCAGTCGGCGCGTGCCAGTCCAGCCAGCACGGCTCCGATGGGTACAGCCAGGGTCAGAGTTTGCCGTGTGGAGAGAGACAGCGGTGTGTTTAACGAGTGTCGGGGAGGTCAAAGGTCACTGTAGAACACACCTCCGACAAATCGTCTGGAAGCCGCCAGCAGCTCCAAAACAAACTATTAAACTTTATCACCATTCCAACTCGCCTTGTTCCAGGTTTTTTCTTCCTCTGCTTTTTTCCTTCTGCTTTTTCAAGGCCCCTATTGAATAGTCTCTATCACTTTATCTATTTATCATGACATGTATGGGTCATTTTTCTGTGTTTTTTTAAACGCATTACAGATTTGTGGTTTTTATTCAATGCAACTAATACTGTCATTCTGAAAGAATGAATTAAGTTGACCAAAATCAATGCTAAAAGTGTAAAGACATTTAGAATATTAAGCAAAAAATGCTGATCTTTAAAGTTTCTATTTAAGGCATAATTTAAAAAACAATTTTCAAGTAGAACAATCATTCTCAACTGCCATAATACATTTCTTGAGCACCAAATCAGCATATTAGAATAATTTCTGAATGACCATGTCTCACTTGCAATATTATTTTTCAAATTTTTGCTGTTTTTTTTTTTATCAAATAAATTTAGCCTTAGTAAGCATTGGAGACTCCTTTAAAAAAATACAGAAAGTAGTGTACGATTAGTCATAAAATGAATGGACAAGCGGATGACTACTTTGCTCATTTAGTTTGTAAGTGGACACCTATTACTATAGATAAAGACAGAGGGAGAAAGACGAGAGAGAAAGTATGGGTTGAGTGGGATGGGAGTAAATTATTAGTTGCCCTCAACCCATCACATGTTTGATGAAGAGGCATCTCCCTCTCATGATGACAGCCCACCACAGACATAAGATAACATGTTATTATACCTCCAACTGCTGGTGCTCACAAAACAAAGAAAAAAAAGTTACTCCCTTGTACTGCTGAAAGAAATAGAATATTCTGGCACCTGGCATTAGCTCTGTGGCATAGGAAATGTTTTTGGTGTGGCAAAAGAATTTGAATTTTCATTCTAAGATCATGGAAAATAGCAGTAAAACTTGGAGAGGAGACAAAATGTTCAAGTGCTCCCAACTAATCGTATTCTACAATCTCTCTAGCATAGCTGCCATGACTGGTTTGCATTTTAAAAGACCCAGTTGTTGGAAATGTGAAGCAATCGTTCACGTTGGTCTTCTTTAGAGAAATTAAACAGACATATATTTAAATATTCTATAATAACAATGAGAGCTGAAACTAGCAGGACTGAAATAAAAGAGGATGATGACCAAAAAGTACTTTCCAACAATCCATCCCTTTAATCTAAATCCTTCGTAAGGTCTAAGGGGATCCAGGCTACATAATACAGACTAATGCAGGGGTCACATTTGTGAGCAATTAGGCAGCATTAAGGCAAAAAGCTTTGGATGGGATTTTAATACCAGTGGCATTTCAAAGTGTCAGAGCCTAAATCAAACGCATCTATTAAAGCCAAACTCAAACGTAACAAACATCCAGCTGTTATATCAACAGTCACGGGTTTTCTGGCCACTGTCTCCAACTCCTTTAAACTTTCAAGCTCCGTCTCTCACTTTCCTGCCTCTAAATATGCTATTTCTCCACAGCGTCAGCCTGTTTAAATACATAAATCGCAGGATTATTTATATGTCCCAAAAATATCTGCTCTGGTGTATTTCCCTGGATTGTGCGTTTCTGGATGCTGGATGGAGGGAATGGGCGCTGCTGCTCGGGACAGAGGAATGTGTCAAGTAGAGCTGTGACAGATTGATGAGGTGAGATTGTCATTGTCACAAAGGTAATCTATAGCACTGTGACGGGTATGACAAAAAACACAAATAAAGAAATCTGTTTCATTTGGTCACACAAAGCACACATACACACAAGGAAGGACTTACGTGGGATGGTGACACTAAAATGTTGTGGATCGGATATCAACAATTTCCTTTTGAGCTCATTTAAACCAACACCAGTAGGACCTAGACAAGCAAAACAGAAAGAGACACAGAAACAAAGGCCATTAATGTCTTAACATAGCATGCTGCTTTTTTTCTATTGTATAATTTATATTTTTGTCAAAAAAAAACAAAAACAAAAAAAAAATATGGGTTATTTGTGTGTCTTTATTATTCAAACAAAAATACTGTGTTTGAGAGTAAAACTAATTCTTTTATAATTAAAAAATAAAAGTTTGCAAAAAAAACAAAATTGATAAAAGCATTTGCAGTGCATGTACTTTTCTTTACAATCTTTATTTTTCTTTGCGCAATTCAAAGAAAAACACTTTTTAATCGCGAAACCACAAGTTTTGTTCTCAAAAACCAGGATTAAAAGGCCTTTTTCTATTGGTCACTCTCGATTTGTTTGAATAATAATTAAAACACAAAAATAGCCCCATAAAAAAAGACATCATGACTTAAAGGTTTTATTAAAAACGAATTACTGTCCAAAAATTTGTGATAAGACATAAATAATTTTAAAGACTTTTAACATTGTTACAAAAGATTTCTATGTCAAATAAATTCTTTTGAACTTGAATCAGATTTTCCACAAAAATATTGAAGGATCAATTGACACCGAAAACAATGTTACATTTTTTTCTATGATCAAATAGATGCTGCCTTAGTGAGAATAAGCTGCTCTGATCCCGAACCTTTGATAGGTTTTTTTTTTTAGAAAAAAAAGGGTAAGTACAAAAATTAAGTTGGATTACAAATTCAATTTCTTAGTTTTGAAAGTACAGTGACTTTATATTAAAATTTTGCTTTATGCATTATACAATGTATAAAATATAACAAATAAATAAGATTTTTAAAATATATACATACTGTACAAGCCAGCCCATGCATAACGAACAAAAAAAGTGAGAAATTTTAGTCATCCATTTCTCCTTTTTTACTACAAACTCTGAGTTGATCTTTCTGTAGTCACAGAGTCTAAACCACATATCCAGCAAAAATACACAGCAACAGAGATTTGATCCCTCCATGCATGTCAAGACCCTAAGACAGGCCAAGATTCACACTGTATAACGCAAAGAGTCAAGCGTGGTTTTTCTATTAGCCATTAATGATTGCTATGAGACATGCACAAATCAAAAATCTATATGTAAGAGAACACAAAACAGATGTTTTTCCTACTATCTGAGAATTTTTTTTTCATTTTCATTTGATGCATCATACACTTTCCAACACACGCATGACATCATGAGAAGCCCATGACGGTGCAAAACGTGCTATCCTTATTCCACCGCGATAGAGCAAGATGCTGATTTATTACGGTGAGGAAACGGGAGATTATTTCTTGTGTTTCAGGGTCACTGAGTAATGTGAAGCTCCTGTTTGAGAGCCATATGTAAAAACTGTGTATATGTGTGTTTGGGTGTGTGTGTGTGTGTATATATAATGTATTTATAGGTGGAAAAGGAAAAAAGTACACCGCAATACATGTTTCCAACCAACCATATTTCATACGCAAATGCTCCTTTGCCTTAAAAAGCCCCACAAACTCAAACAGTCTTTATTTTCAGGGGATGTTAATCTCCAGACCCTACTAGGCCCTGTCTGCCTGCCACATAGAAACCTTGTCAAAGGGAAGACGGATGATCCATAGTCCCTTGGCCATTCTATTCACTCATCACGTGCACTAAAAGAGTTTAAAGCTCCCAGTCACTCATCTCTGCAAGCGGCTCGCCCTATCTCTGATGTATAGCTGCCTGTGTCCAAAAAGCCACAAACAGCATTGAAACTTCAACCACTGAGCACCGAAACAGCGTTCAGAATGGGACAGTGTTGTGTCAAGTAGGTTCACAAGTAGACTCACTTGCCTTTGCGTATTTTTTCATGACTATTCTGTTCATTGTCATGTTGACCCAAACAAAAACTACTCTTCAACAGCCCCAATAAAATAACACATTTGAGTAATTGTTTTTCATTCCAAGTGTATGGGCGCACTCACAGGGGCAGGTTGCAGCAGTCGTAAAAGTGTCAGTAGTCATTATGGCGCTCATTAGGGGAGAAGGCTAATACGAAAGGCTTAATAACTTCCAGGCTAAGCATGGAGCAGATGCAGTTAACCTAGAGGAGCTGCTAGGCTGGCTGAACATGGGGGGCCGCCATCCAACATTCTCTCAACGCTCCTTAAAACACTGTCAACATGTCCTCATATTATCAGCATCAACATATTCCACCAAGTGTGTCCGATAAATAACCTTTCTTCACAATTCTATGTGTGATTAGTTCACAATTAAAGCTTTTTTGGTGAGATTTTAAGCTGGGCACTATGCAACTTGTGCAGCACCCTGCCAACTGCTCAGATGTGTAAAAATTATACTTGATAGTTCTAGGAAGAAACAACACAACGCAGCCCAAATTGTAATGTTCAATTACAAAAGCCCAGACGGAGATGTTTGGAAAGAGAATCAAAATTCTGATATAAAAGGAAATAAAGAATCTGATCCTTCGTTTGAACAGACAGCTCCTTTAGATCATCATTTTCCTCAACGGTCATTCTTCTGTTCCGCGGTTATTCTGTCTGGGTCTATATCAACTGAAATCTCTTCAATCTTAATTCAAACATGGAGAAAAAAAACAGATCATTTGCTATGTTAAATAATCAGGTTTCAGTTAAAACACTACGGTGGGCTTGCGAAGCTCGCATGTGTTAAATGTGTTGACTTTGGCCGCTCGATTAATATGTATCCAAACAGATAAGATCTTGATTCGTCTGGAAAGTCGTTTGAAACCGTGGGTCAGTCGTGTTAGAGAAAGCAAAGGAAAATAGGACTATTTTGTACTGGGGTGGTTTTGCTTGACCCTGTTGTCCGCAGACATGGGTAAACACCTAATGGGAGTGTAAAAGTTTAAAGGCGTTCACAAATGAATCACTTTAGAGCTAGAAAGCACAAAGAAAGATTTTAAAGGCATCATTAATGGCCACATTATTAAATGCAATAAAACAACAGAGAAAAATGACAAAGACAGACAAGAAAAAAAAAAAGTGCGGGCCAGGAAAAGTTAAAGCATGACCTCAAGGGACAGAATAACAGCTCATAGAGAAAACACAGCAGACCCTATTACTCCATCCTTGGGTTTGTCACCACTGATGCATCCATGACGCTGCCCTCCACCTTATGAGACTAAATGAAATATTTGTGTTAGTTTGAACGTATGAGTTGCAAATTACCAGAGGGGCATCCTGACAGTAGGAAAAGCTTGATTAATTAAACAGACCACCTTATGCACTCGCTCACACAGGCATGTGAACACACACCCCATTAATTACATGCACCAACAAAACTGTGATAGAATCCATATGCCTTGTTGCGTTCACAAACACACGGCCTGGTCTAATGCGGTGAACCGTGACCCTGTGCTACCTCTCACAGATTTGTACGTGAAATATTTTATACACCTGGTCAACATTACTTGTCAGTATATGGGGACATTTTTACAACAACAACCCTTTACACTGGGAAGAACAAATTATGCATTAGATTTACAGTGGAGGAGGTCTATGAGAAGAGGTTAATGCAGCATTTCAACATTACAAAAAACTAAAACAAAAGAAAGTTGTGTGTCATACAAATGACATTTTAGTCACACTTTTATGAAACACTTAATTTACTGTTCAGGCCTCTATATCCAACATTTCAACACCAAATCTGACATTCAAAAATCTAATATCATTTCAAGGTTTTTTCACTTTGTAAAGCTGACGTCTTATCGTGGTTTTGCCCACGCTGTTCCCTTGAAAATAAGTGTTAACAATCCTTTGGTGAATAATATTAAGGTTCCAATAGAACACCAGCACTGCAAATGAAGTGTCACAAAGATGAATTAATCCTCAACCGGTCTCGGGTCCTTGGAGGGCCGGGTTGAGTGTGAGTCCCACAGCAGAACACGATTTATGGGTTACAGTCAAGTGCTGTCGAGGGGAAAGCCCTGCTTGTGCATAGCCTCAAAATGGTGGTGTTTTGAACTAGGTCTATTCCTTCTTTGTATTTTTACATTTTTGAAATCTTTAAAGTGAAGATGTCCATCATTCTGACAGCAAAAATGTTGTTTTGTACCAAATCTGTTACACTTACCAACTAACACGACAAGTCTGTGCCTGTCTCCGTGTTTTCTGTGGTAGGCCGTCACCTCTTCATAAGTGGGCACATCAGCTGTGTCATACTGCTCGCTTCTCTTACACTCATACATGGACTTATTTGTCTTCTTATCCCTTCTGCTGAGACGAAAACTCCTCCGTAGACCCGCTGGAGAGGAAGAGAGAAACAAATAAAGACAGCAGAACAAGTTTGTCTTGCATTCGTGTGTGCATTTGAGAATGAGAATATTTAAAGGATCTTAACACACCCCAACGCTTTTTCATTCTTAACACATTCACAAGCCTTACACCCTGCCTCCTGCACCTGTATTGGTTGTGTTCAGTGCTTAATATGCTTTTTAGAAGTAGGCCTAATATAAAAAGCTGATTTGGTGCTCAATATTGCTTTCTTAAATGTTGAAAAGAGTTGTGTTATCTAATCTTTTTTGGTAATTGTGTTTTTTTTTTTTTTACTTTTCTGTCAGTTAAGATAGATTTATTTTACACTTGCTGAATAAAAATGATTATGTATAGACAGTACAGTATATGCATATTCCTTAGCATCTTGAGTCATTTTTAAAAATATGCTATATTAATTGTGGTATATTTGGTTTTCTTCTATAAGATTTTTCTTGTTTTTCTTTTACAATTTTCTACATATCCGTCATTCCGTATGCGTTCATGATTCATCAGATATTTTGGTGTATTGGTTACTCTTTCATCTGTCAAGTGTTTAGGTCTATTAGTTCAATATACCGCATTTTACCATATCTAAACCCATTCCACAGATTTTCCCCTAAAAATCAGCACGGAAAATACGAAAAACGTCCTCCGATTCCGTCTGGGCCCGATCATAACAGATTTTCCTGTGCGCCATCATCATACGAACCGACTTGTGGTTCTTTCATCCGCGTCCAGGTAACAAAACGACCAGACCGAAATATTTGAGGCTACGTATTTCATGGGGACACGGCAGGAGGTGGGCTATTTCAGGACACGGTCATAGCTACGGGTGGTTTTTTCATGCCCTAAAAGGTTGTTAAAGAACCTCACCGCAAAACTTCCTGTCTGATTACTCTGGACAGCACCAGTCTGTCTTTAATGACCCCAGACTGTATCAAAACTCAAAACGTACCCCTCATTTAAGCAGCACGGTTTTATATTCATGACAGATGCTAGTTAGTCTAGCACAGGACCAAACCAGAGACACCTAATACCCCATCTCTGCACAAGGCATTTTCCCCTCCCGCCTCTACTGCGTTTTAGTTTTTAAACTGTGATTAATGAACGCAGGGGTATGATGCAAGATGCCCAAGCAAGATTAAGGCAGTAAGAAAATTATGGACTGAGAAGAAAAAAAAAAAAGCCCAGTCCCCCTTTAATACTTTCCACAGCACCGAGAGACCGCGGAGCGCAGATGTGCGGCCGTGGACAGATCCTGCATTCTTTACAGCTTGTTCTTTTCCACACAGTCACCTAATAAGGGCTGGTGGGGACCTACGCTGGGATACAAATGAAACACACCGTAAGTCAAGCGCCCCTGTACCACAACACAAGTGTTTGTGTGGTTCCACACTGAGGATTTGGTTACAAGCTTTTAGGACAGAGTATTCCTCCACTCGGGCTAACCTGTGGTCTCTGCTGCTCGTGCCACTTGACATGTTGCCATCACCCTAAAACGCAATCCTGGGCCCTGACTAGAGCAAAAACATCAAGAACTGCGTTATAACAACAAGGTAAGCATACAAGTATGATTACCTGAGAAATATCAACATCGTTTCGAAGGGGAAAAGGTACCAGGTGCCAAATCATTCCTTTCAAAGAGGATATGAGGGCGACCTTTCGTAAGCTGAAACCCTGAGTGGCTTGTTCCATTTAATTTTCGTACCCTTCGGTTTCGATAGTCGATTGGCTGTGGCATCAGGAATCTCCATTTTCCCCAAACACAGAGCAGGTGCAAAGCTTTTATTACGGCTGCCCGGCTGTGGCTAGTCAATGCAAATTGCGGTTTACTGTCTGAAGAGGATTCGTAATCGGGACCCTTCAAAATCACTTAAAACAGGATAGACGGCTCCATCCAAATAGCCGAAATATTGCTTTCCATCTCAATGAGGATAAATAAATCAAGACTCAGAAAGCAAGCAACTCTACTCTCCTCTTGAACCTCAGTCCCCGTAACTGATTGAGGCCCGAATAAGGAAAAAAAACGACATGAAAATTAATCCATTCCAGTCTGAGCAGAAATTTTGGGCCTGCTTCTCCTTAATTCTCTCTTTTTCCAAAGGACGCGGCTTTGTGAGGCAAATCTATATGTAGGGTGACAGAAGGCAGCTTGAGTATATTAGAAATGCTCAGCCAATGACCTTCTGGTTTTGGGGACGAAGATAAATATAAAAAGAGCCAGCTAGCCAAGGACAGTCATAAAAATCCTTCTATTTCCCTTCCAGTATGACAGCACAGGCTAGAAGACAGACACGTGCCCGCCGTGGAGGCCCAAACATGCACCTCTCCTAATGGCGTGCACTGCGGCGTGACGAGTTAATTGGACCTCAGAGCTATGCAACCTACCATCACCAACTAGCAGTTCACAAATCAAACCTGTTCTTCCACTGAGACATGGAAGGAAAAACAATGAAAAGGCCCAAATTCAGTGTAAACACAGAAAGACACGCGCTGCTGCCGCACACACAATCGCCTGAGAGCTGCTGTGGCTCCCGAATGCCCATTTTCCACAGCAATAATATCTTACAGCCGTGGAAGAAATTTAGTAGATGTGTGAGGTGAAAGCCCTCAGGGATTCAAAAGCTGAGAGGATGATGAGGGTTGTAACCGTCAAACACATCACCTCCCTGCATGGATACAGAATGATGCACTTTCACATTCATCAAAAAGATAAGGGAACGAGAAAAAGGTCAAAAAGGGGAATCATAACACTCTGTAGAGCGATCGATCAAACCGAAAAGGATTTCATAAGAAAGAGCTCCCCTATTTTTCCATCATCTTTTGCTTTACAACCTGCGACTAATTCTTTTATCCATTATTTTGGAATGGATAATCCTTGTCCTGTGCTTGTAAGTCATATTTAGTCGAGTACTAAATTTTGCTGCTTTTTACAGATTGAAGAGTGAAGGTGGATATGGTTGAACAAAGTTAGCTGTGGTTTCAAGGCTTCCTGAAAGGAGGAAATGAACTCAAATAAAGTTCTCTCTTGAGAAATGCCTCTGCCTACACCTTCCACCCCAAACAAGGTTAACGGAGAGCTGCCTGTCGAGCATGTGAACGATCCATTCAGATGGACAGCCATGTGGCCTTCACTCCCTCCCACCCTCTTTTACAGTCATCTGCGGAAAGGTTTAGCAGTATTGTACAGGCCCCTGGGGTGGTGTCAGGGAGACCCCCAGCATCAAACATTGAGGAGTTTCCGGCGCATATCGCACGTACAAGAGTCGTCTGATCTCATCTCATGTGCACACTAACTATATTCCATCTCTTGTAGTGGGAAAATGCCTTTCTGTGCACTCAGACAAACGGTTTACCAACTCCAGTAATCGCTCAGCATTCCCACAGATAAGCACTGACTGGCTGCCCGGATCCAGGGGAGAAGATGGATAGCCATCAGAGGCAACCATTAATGAAAAACGAGTATTTAGTAGTGCTATTTGAAATATGTATTGGGCACTGCTTTGTATCATGTTGAACTCGTTAAGAATGGCTGTCTAGGGGAAACACACTGTAGGAGTGGATTCCATTGTGCTGCCTAAGTGGAAAGTCGTGTTCTGCCCAAGTGTTACAGGCTTGCGCTGAATACCGACTCTTCATTCCTGTTGGACAGAGGAGAACAGACTTGATTCAAGGAGTGATATTTCTTTCTCTGCCCTATTCAAAATTCCAAATTGAGAGAATGAATTGTTCAGATGTCTTTGAGCCACTATATACACACACATTGGTTTTTGTGATTTATGGGGACTCTCCATAGGCGTAATGTTTTTTTATACTGTACAGACTGTTTGTGGTATTGTCCTACACTGACCCTACACCTAAACCTACCCCTTACAGAAAACTATGTGAACTTTTAGATTTTTTTTTTTTTAAAAAGCAGCATTTAATACGTTTTTTAAGCCTTTTGAATTACAGGGAAACTGAATCTGGGCTGTTTATAAATTTCCTCATAAATCATCTTCATATTGTAAAACCCATGTCATTATACAATTTTTGTGTCCTCATGAACTACATAAACATGCAAACACGCAAACACACACCCCAAAACTCTTTTATATGTTGTTAAAGAGATAGTTTACCCAAAATGAAAAGTCATAAAATACTTACCCTTCAGAACTAACTACTCAAAGGACATAAATTAAAGCATTTTTGATTGAATCCAAAAGCATGCTGACCCTCCTCAGATGGAAAAGGAACTAATATGTTTAAGACCCAGAAAGGCAGTAAGGATATTGTTAAAACAGCCCATGTGGCATCAGTGGGTCAATCTTAATTTTAATGAAGCTACGAGAATACATTTTGTGCGAGGAAAAAAACAAAAAAAAAAAACAGAAATTGCGACTTCATTTCAACAATTTCTTCTCTTCTGGGTCAGTCTTCGATCAGAAACCTTTCGGATGTCATTATATCTTAATGTGTTCTGAAGAAGAACAAAGGTCTAGTGAGCTTGGAAAGAAATTAGGGTAAATTAGAGTAATTAATGATTTTTGGTGAAATATATCTTTAAAAACTGATAAAATTTTACCTTAACTGTTAAATTAAATGTGCTTCAGATAAAGGCATAAATGTAACCACAAACATATTTATAAATATTTAATGTACAGAATTTTGAAATAGAATACATATTATGGTAACTTTAGAATAGGTAATACTTTTTATATTAACTATTCATTTTTTGCCCTCAATAAATTCTTCATTTGCTGCTGCTTATTAATAGTTAGTAAGGTAGTTGTTAAGTTTAGGTATTGCGTAGGATTAAGGATTTAGAATAAGGCATTAATGTGTGCTTAATTAGCACTGATAAATGACTAGTATTCTAGTAATATGCATAATAATAAGTGTATCTGTAAAATAAAGTGTTACCATTATTATTATTTAATTATAAATAATAAGTTTAGATTTCTTATGGGAGTGAAAAATGCTTAAAATCTCCATTTGTGAAACAGGAACTCATCTGGTACAGTTTGTTCTAATAAGCACAATGTCTCAATATATGAACTACAAAAAATAGGAACAGTGCTTGATGCATCAGTGGAGACACATATACCCAGTCTAACTCACAGACAAACAGAGTGGGCTGCCAGGTCAAGCCGGTGCAGTCATTACTAACAGGTTTAGTAAGTATCTGAACTACAAATCCAATAGGCTAGCTGGAGGACACAGTTCTGCTGTTAGTCTCATCAATCACCTGTTCCTTCCATCAGAGATACCAAACACCCACACGCAAACATCAACAGACATAAAACCTATTCACTGAACCGCTGCAAAGTCTGTCCATTCCTGACCCTCACAGACGGATGGCCAAACACTGAGTAAAGGACATTGAGACTTTAATCATCTACTACTGGCAACAAATCAGACGAACAGATGCCCATTTGCTCTTCACGTCCATGGCTAATTCAAATCTGGTCAACCATACATACAAAATTAGAGACACTGCCAAATGACCCCTCCAAATTAATATCCCAGTGACTTCAGCAGATTGTGCTAAAGTGTATCCACCTGAGCCGAGGTCAGTGTGGGGAAAAGTGTGGTAATCGAAAGCTGCACACAGCTACAGGCCTTGAGGCTTCTGGCCCCAGTGCTCCTCCTCCAGGAGTGAACCTGTGGACAGATGAGATAAACTCATTTTGGAAATGGAGCGTTTTTTATTTCAGTCTAAAACACGTCTCCATTTTTCCATAACTCCTGCCTTAATTGGATTCTAAGGGCTAATGGCTTTCCCAGCTTTAGCTTCTCCCCCTAAATGTTTTCATTTTTTGTTCTTTCTTCTGACTCCCGTTGACGTTCTTCCCCGTTTCTACTTCTCCTAAATTGTGGTCGACCTCAGTCTGCAGAGAGGTCATTAGGATTACCCGATCACTGCAAACCTGTCTTCACATCATATCACATCATATACTTTATGCAAAATAATGGTTCGGAGTGGTTTTGGAAATGTTTGATATTTTAGACCAATTTTAAAACATCTCTTGCTTTCATCTTTTATGCTTTTTATGCCCTGGTTACCACAAACTATTTTAACAGCCAGCAGGTGTATGATAGTGTTTTTTACTTTTTGTTGTTTTTATTTTATTCACTAATACTGTATGACACCAGTCAGTGTCACATGACCCTTGAGAAATACTAATATGCTGAATTGATGGAAATAAAAAAATTAATTAATTAATAACAATAACCTAAAAAATTTCTGTCTTCTCACACACACATACAAGCACAAACACACCGGTTCAGCTGAAAACTGCACTGCTGATGTACATGAATAAATGGAACACGTGGGATTAAGACTAATACTCCTTGCATGCCTGACACTCCTTCATCCTAGTGACACAGGGGGAGCAGGACTAGCAATGCATCCTTGTTATACAGTCTTACATTACTACAACACCAGGTTCAAATCATAACAGCGAATTAGACCGCAGGCTTTAAAGAGGTCAATGTTTTCCCCTTCAAAAAATTCTCCTGTTACATGGAATATGTAATGCATGGCAGGGCACGGAAGCTGAAAGAAGCCGTCTTGGGACCAGCCCTTGAGGTGCCTTGGCCGTTGGGAGGAAGAGGAGAGGCTGAGGTCAGAAGGCCGGTAATCAAAGCGTGTAAGAAATAAGGAGGACAGAAAGAGAGAGAGAAAAAAAAAAAAAAGCAGCAAGAGGCACAGCGTTGAAAAGGTTATCCCTATTGAATGACGGTGCTTGATTGAGCTTGGCAGACAAGACTGTGTGGTTTTATTTATAAACTTTCTACCCACAGGATCGCCTGTGAAATCAAAAGAATTAAAATGAGTGGCCAGCAGCTTAGGGTTTACACAAACAGACTAATGTCTACTAGTGAAAGAGAGAGAGAGAGAGAGAAAGAGAGAGAGAGCCAGAGAGACACAAACAAGAGAAAAAAAAACCACAAGCAAAAGAAAAAGGAGGAAATCAATTTGGGCGACAGTCAAAGGAAAAAGTTTGTGAAACAAGTAGCAAACAAGAACCAAAAAAAAAGCAGAACATACTGTCGCCATAAAGATCTAATTAATATACAGTACTTTACTTGCATAAAATACACTGCACTGCTCAAAACGTTTGGGGGTGAGTATTTTAAGTTAATTTTAATACTGTTAATCTTGCATTAAAGGGATAAAAAAGAAATGCATATTACACTGCATTTCCCAAATATTTCAAAATAATACTGTATTTTGACCAAATAAAGTTTGGTAAGACTTTGACAGAGATAACAAATATACTCCTAATTTTTGAACAGCAAAGTAGCTGTACAAATAAACATTTAAATTCATATTATATTGACAGATCAAGTGAAATGGTATAAAAACAACTAAAAACAAAATAGCTGATTTGTGAACAGGAAATGGAAAACCTGGACTAGAATGGAGTGATTACAGAACACTGAGGGGAAATTGCCGTGAACTGAAACCAAAGACTCTTGCAAATGATAAATGATTTTTGTACTATTTGAGATATTTAATACTTTAGGATCCACTGAAACACTGTACTTTTTGTGGCCGCTGAACAGAGCTGTCCCAGACGGGCATACTGTACAACAGAGTACATGAGTCTGTGCGGTGAGCGCTACAGCACACTCATTTTCCACACACTGACGCTAGAGATGGAAACCAGACTAAGGCCTGACTGAGAGCTGGCCTTCAAACAGCCCAATGTCCAACACAAACCACATCAAGAGCCTGCCGGACCTCCACCACAAAGCCTGGAAATGAACCAGTGCCTTTAACTGCAATATGTTTAACATTCACAAAGAGCTATTTAAACTAAAAACACTGCCAACACGCAGGAAAATCAGAAAGTACAGCTGCTCAGGGCCATTGTATGAGAAACTAATGCACGTTTGCCTCCATTTTTACCACAGGACTATAGAGTGTGTTTAGATTTCACTGATATCAGTTGGATTCTCCACTTTGTATTGTGAAGAAGACTTAACAACACTCAGAAATCGCTACTAACAATAAAGTCAATCTTTGAAAGAACATACAAAGCACATGGTAATGACCACAGGGAAATAAATACAGACTGAAAACGCAGACTGCTACCACTTATAAATGATGAGATATGTAAAGCCAGAAAGGAAACTAGACAATGATACTATAGGACATGCAACAGCGTGCAGCCACATGTCAAAAAAGATTTTTGTCCGCAGACACACACAGAGAGAAAGAAATAGAGAGGAAGGAGATTGAGAGTTAACAGCACATGAAACTGTTAAGAGAGAATGACACAGATAGGGATATACAAATCTCTTCATTAATAATGAAAATCAGTCAGAAGAGAGAGGGATGATATGGGACACAGGACAAACATATAATCAAGCATAATTAAAAAGAGCTCACCAATATGGAGTCCACTTAAATAGGAAGCAAACTCAGTGTCCTCTTCAAATTAGGAAAGGCAGAAGGAATCAGGACAGATTTATATTAGAGAGGAATACTACTATATACTGAAAGATGAGCAAAACAAAAGGTTGTCAATTTGGCTTAAAGGTATAAAAAATAAAACTGGTCAAAGTACCAATTAAAAGGTTTGGGATCAGTACAATTAAAAATAAAAATAACATAAAAATAACATAAAAAAGTATATTATATATATATATATATATAAATAAATAAATGTATGGATGCATCACATTTATAAAAAGTGACACTTTTTATAAGATTTTTGACACTCTTAGACAAAAGGTTCAAAATCTTTTCAAATGTATTCATTTGTATCATAAAAAAGGTACCAGTATGTACATTTAAGCTAATTAAGGTGTACTTTTTGAAAAAGTACCACCCAAGTGACAGCTTTTATATCTTTTTTCAAGACATTACCGACCCCAAACTTTTGAACTGCTGTGTATTTTACAGACAAAAACAACTCTCATATTTCTTCATCAACTGATCCTCTACAGCCGAACCAGGTGGACAACTTTCCATGTGGGCCATAAACTTCAGATTTCTTTTGTCTATTAGACAACTCATAATGCATTCAATACATATCATACAGATGGAACAAAAAGAAGTTGTTACTCAAAATATCTGTTGCATCTTACAAAACAATAAGACGATGAAATACTGAGGGAAACATTCAAGTTCAAACTCACATTCACACGGTCTACGAAGAAAGACTAAAATGGATGGGATTCATCTGAGCACTCATCATGCTAATATTATTTAAAGGGTAAGGCACAGTTGGTAAGGCAAAAATGTGTGATGTATATGTATGTAAAATATTGTGTGACTGTGAGTGTATGTCTTCGTGTATGAGAGAGCTATAGTATAGTGAACTCTTGGCCCCTTTACACACTCTGCTACGCTCCATTAGGTGGTTGTGGTCCAATGAATGCTAATCAACCGTGTCTTCATTGTTTGGGTACTCTGTTACCACATACAGGGGTCCCCAGCCAATGATCTAATGGCTATGACATCTAATAGGTGAATCAGGGTTAGTCTGAAAGGTGTACCTTCAATGTCCTCCACTGGGAAAGCAAAGCAAAGAAAGGAATATGATAAACATAAAAAGATTAAAAACAGATCAAGAGCGGGATGAGGAGAGCAAAAGAGTGGAGGAAGAAGAAAATGACCTACCCCATTCAAACGACTCATCATCTTATGAAGAAAAAAATAAATAAACAAAAAGATATAGTCATGTGACGGGAAGCACACATTACAAACAGCATTTGAAATATTTCATATACAAATTATAAGGGACAGTTCAAACAAAACCCGTTTTATTTGCATTTGCTGTTTTAATATAAGTCAGTGGGATACAATGCAGTTTATCTCTAATATTCTTCAAAAAGTATTCTTTTGCTCCAAAGAAAGTGAGTCAGATACAGTTTGGAACAACATGAGGGCGAGGAATTGATCACAGTTTTCAATTCTGGGTGAACTGGCCCTATAAATGTCAGACTAATGTAATACTGTATGTTTGTTTTCTATGAGAAGTCTTTAGTATGCTACTAAGTGGTAAACCATTGCTTACCTCATAGGAAACTTTAACTACTGAGCAACTAACACAGTTCATAACAGCGGAGAAAGTGTTTTTGAGTGCATGTGCAGGCCTGAAGACATGAGAACATTTGGAGTCACTTTAAAAGCTTCCTCCAGTTCATGTGGTCTCAATTCTACTAAACAAGCTTAAATCAAAACACACACGAGCAAAGGGCAGCATCTACACAGTCTGCCATACACATCCACACAGTCCTGCCAAAAAAGCAATACCATGAAGAGAAGGATGGAGGGCAGTAAAATCTTTTGTGTGCTATCAGTCAAGTGAATCCTTACGCATCTGCCTTCATGTCGGTGTGACCCAAAGGACCAAAAATACCAAATTAATTTTAAAGGGAGATCTACTGGCATTTGTAAATGGGTATGATGTACAGGTGAAAATTGCTAAATCTCATGTCTCTTCAGATAAACCAAATCAGAAAATAACTTTTAAGTAAAATGTGCCTCCAAAATATTTGGTTTTGCATGCCATTTGTTTACAAAGTACCATAAAAATAAAAGCCAATAAAGCCATTTCCGGCCTAATGGATAGGGAGTTGAACCAAAAGATCGCATTTTCAGCAGGGATTGTGGGTGGTGGCAGTGAATTCCCAGCACTCTCTTCACCTTCAACACCACGACTGAGGTGAGTACCTTGACCAACTGCTCCCCGGGGCACAGCAGCAATGGCTGCCCACTGCTCCGGGTGTGTGTGGTTGTTCACTTCTCACTTCTGTGTGTGTGCACATTGGATGAGTTAAAAGCAGAGCATAAAATCCATGTATGGGTCACCATACCTGGCCACAAGTCACTTCACATTAATTCAAATAAGCGGGCATGGTGAGTGTAGATTAAAGAGGTGCTTAAATTGTTTCCATTTCTATAATGATGACAGAACAGTTGGAATGAAACTATATCTGGTCAAACAAACAAAGGGCACAAACCAGAGCGTGTGAAGAGGCAGGAAAGACCTACCAACTCTCCATGTTTACAAACAGATTTAAATCAATACCACTGTAGGTTCCACATGTACTGTTTATATAGACCCTATGTAAATATATCAGTTGACATGTGCATATATCCCAAAGAAAATTGTTCCACGTGCAATGTGTCAACACTACAATAACAACAAGAAGCTTGTGATCAGTGGTCCTGGGGCCCATAAAACAAGTTTACTTATTTGACTTATTTTGAACCAAATCAACTGACAATAAGTCAGATTAACTGAAATAAACCTGGTTTATTTGGTAAACTTGTTTTATGGAACAGGCCCCTGAAGATGTTAAAGTTACTAACTGATAGACAATTTTCTCAAAAAGACGCAAGAGGAAGAGAGAACAGTTAAATATAAACAGACATTAATCATAATGGACTTCACTGGAAGATGGATGGAGACTTAATGGTTTTAATTGCTTCTTTTGTCCTGATTGCATGTCGCTTTGGATTAAAGTGCCTGATAATTGACTAAAAGTAAATGTTAAATGCAAATATCATTAATATTCAACTAAACAACAACAAAGCTGAATTTCCATTTCAAGCCAACTAAGTACTTTACTCAAGGATATAATGGTGCTCTATATAGGACTGTACCAGCAACGTTTTAGTTACTAATCTACTGTACATCTGACCAACCTATTGTACCTAACTACAATATAGTGGAAGTCTGTCTGTTTTCCCAGCCCTTTTGACCCATATTAGAGCAATTAATGAGTATCTATTTTAACCAGGATTTGAAAATGATTTTCTATGACTGTAGAAACACAGTTTTACAGTACTATCTGTACCTGTTCAGGGGTGTGTGGTTTGTAATGAATACATATAGCCTCATGCAGTGATCATGCCGTTCTAATAATAAGGTTTTATGTGAGTGCACATATCTGCAGCACAAAGCACTAGGGTGTGTTCAGTCATCTAGAGAACGTCCCTCATCTCTGCTCTTTGAAATATGGGCAAACATCAACGCACTGCAGGCCATAAGACAGATGGTCTTACTCTTAAAGCACAAAAGTTTCAAACAAACAAACTTCTTTTTTCCAAGCACACATCTATACCTGTGTTAAAACACATTTGGATTGGTTTTGTGTATGGTCTGTTTCTGGTCAAGTCATTTACTGAGCTTTCAGCTTTTCTTGCAAATTCCCATACGTGAATTCTACACATGAAAAGTTGAATCAAAGCAGCACTTTAATGTTACTTATGCTTATTTGTTATAAAGACGACAGCAGTTTCAAGACTTTTACGGTGGTCCTGGAAAACTCATCAAGAACCGATACCTCAGTGACATGCACATCAACTTATCCTCCTCATTGTTTTAAGCAGCTGATAGACTGACAGAGAAAAATGGAAGAGGTGGGAGGCCGAGCATGTGGCACGGGGGATAAGAAACCAGAATGGCTGTATTATTCAATCAAGTGTGTGTGGAGCTGTCCGGATGACGGCAACATGTCGGGAGTGTTGCTGTGCGTCTGACTCGTGGTGAGTCTTAAGTGTGCCCATGTGTAGAGAGTAACCCAGCACAGCTCCGTAAAGACCCCTGCTGTCAGCCAGTGGGAGAGATTAGAGCTGTGGCGAACAAATACACGCACACACACATGCAATAAGCAGACATGAGAGATTAATGGAAACCAGTAGAGGAAGCTTATGTCCAGGCGTGCATTAACGCACATGTACATGAATACACATGTGTGCACATATCTCCCTGGCACCAATCAGGGGAGTCTGGGCTCTCTGACTGCGTTCACTTCACCTTGCACTTCCCAACCTTCCCTCCCTCTCATCTAATCTTTTCCGGTTGCTGTTCGAACTATTTTTTTTTCTAGGCATTGCTCAACTCAAAGAGTCATGTCACTGTCATATGCAAGAGGCCCAATGTATTGCAGATGCTGTTTAAAGATCATTACTGCAGTAGTACAGGAACAAAGAATTAATATATACAGGGCTCAACAATAAGGTGGCTTGCCAGCCTGATGTCATTGAAAAGTTTTTCAGACCATTACTGCATTACAGATGACAATTTCATATTCAGTGACCTTTTACATCAGTGTTTACAGCAGTGCTTCTCAACCTTTTTAATTCCAAACGACACACGCTGTCCAACATAATATTAAACACCCCCCTCCCTAGTATTTCTATTGTTAATTATGACAAAGTATTTGATCACTTGCTTATCAGCCAGATTTCTGACCCTCAAAGACCTGTTATTTCGCTTTTAAATAGTCCAGCTACACTCTGCTCATGATTTTAAATTAGTAACACCTGTTTGAGGTCGGACACCTGTGCACCCCACAATCAGCCAAAGTCTAGGTAGCAACATGGGCAAAACCAAAGGGCTGTCAAAAGACACAAGTCAGCCCATGTCCAGGCCCGTCTGAAGTTTGCCATGGACCATCTGAATGATCCAGAGGAGTTATGGGAGAAAGTCCTGTGGTCAGATGAGACCAAAGTAGAACTTTTTGGTCTTAACTCCATTCGCCGTTTTTGGAGGAAGAAGAATGATGAGTATCATCTCAATAACACCATACCTACAGTGAAGAACGGGGCTGGAAGCATCGTTTGACCTCGGTAATTGTTTACAAAGACTTCTGTACCAAATATTAATTTAAATATTTTTTGACTCGAGTGATCAAATACTTATTTGAGTAATTCACAAATAAATTGTTAAAAATTCAAACAAAGTGATTTCCGGATGTTTCTCTCACAGTGGAGATGCACCTGTGCTGAACGTTGTAGACCCCTCCATGATTTCTAAGTAAGAAAACTTGCAAAATCACCGGGTGATCAAATACTTTTTGAACTTCCTGTGTATATAGATCTTAATACATGGCTAATGAAGTGTGTGTGCAGTGAAAAGCCTGTTCTCAAGGCGAGTAAGGAGGTATTAAAGTCATGGTTTATTCTGGTGTGTGCTATTTTAAGGAGTTTTCACTCAGTGAACTTTCTGCCTTACACATTAACTAAGGATTGTTTGAGGCATGTTTGCTGAGGTCTTGCAGCGTTACTGCAGGGTATTGGCATCCGTGGCATGCCATCTTTGGTTTGTCCCCAAGAGTGCTGAGAGCCGTACATGAATTCTGCTTGGAATTCTAGCTATGTTTTTTTTTCTGTAAACTTTCCAAATTAGGCTGCGTTTTCCGATGTAAAACCAGGATTCTCAGGTCCCCTGTGACCTCACATCTACATTAAATACATTTTTCTGGCATGACGAGTGACAGGCCTGTTTTCCATGCCTTGATAGTTAGTGTTTAACTTTGCTCCTTCTTTAAATATGTATGTTTTACGTTCTTAAAGCAGGCACATCTGAGCATCCAGCACTGAGATCTGTGTCACAACATTGATCCTCATGCTATATACTGGGACTGTTCACCCTTTGATCATCACCCTTTTATATAATTGATTTAAATAACGCACAACAGTTCTTTCTGGTCCTTGAATCTGAAATATGCGGTTTGTTAAAAAACGTAGTTTTCAGAGTTGTGAGTCTTTGGTTTCATTTATTATTTGTTTAAAGGCACAATATGTAAGATATTTGTTATAAAATATCCTAAAAGCATTTGCACAGTGTTTTAACAGTTTTGTAGGATTTGTAGGATTCCAGATTTAAATAATAAACCGTCCCTGTTCATTGCTGCCTATCAATGATGCAATATCCCCGCTATCCTAGGTTTCTGCCAATAAAGACTACGGCAACACACTTGGACAAATGCAGAAGTGGTAGTTATTTATTGTGCATTTCCATATCATCAAAATTACGCTCTCCACAATCCCCCCAAAAAATGTAGATGTGTACAAACTGAGACAAGAAGATATTGGAACATCATAAAATATTTTTTCATTTTTTCTTTACGAAATAAAGCTCTCGCGTGTGTTTAAATAGACGAGTAAGCAAATATATAATATCCATTGTGTAAGTAATAGTAATGTACAGCTGGGAAGAGATTAAACAGATATAAACGAGTTTTTCATCCGTGAACATGATTTGTGAAAGCGGCATCCCAGTGTTCCACGCTCCATCATTGCGTCATAAAACTTGCCACCTCTAGTGGCTCATGGTAAGCTGAGTATTTCTTTTACTACAGTAGATACTCGCTACTCAGGGCCGTGCACAAGTTTTTGTAAATATCGAGGTCCCTTGAGGACTTTGTTTGTTCAACAATTTCTTCTCTTCCCATGTCAGTCTTTGATCTGCGTAGAATCTATGACCAGCCAAAAATCATCAAAAGCTCTCTGTTCTATGTATTTTTTTCATATTTCATAATTTTTGACCACACGTTGCCACTTGCCGCTAACGATTTAAGTACTTTCAGGTCATAGAGTTGAGTTTCGTAGTGGTATGTCAATGTGTTCACAAAACATTAAATCTTTTAGCCAAATTAAAAATGGCCAGCATGGGGAAATTGGGTTGCGTTCATTCAGTGTGTTGCTTTGAATCTAAATAGACCATTTCTCATATCTTGACCACTCTCTTCATGATTTCAGGAATCAGAATTTATTATCAATTACATTTTTAGCCCTTACAGTTCAAATGTTATTATAATAAAAATGAGTGAAACTAATGAATTCATCGGTGCCTGGCTCCTAATAACAATACACTAAGGGCCAGATTTACTAACAGATTGCGGCTTTTTAGCATTAAAAAACAACTCTTAATAAAGACACAGTGTAACGTTAGTGATGAGAAGGTGTGACTTTCTTTATTGCATATGCATACTTATTCGTACGCCTATTATGTTAAAAGAAATAAATGCAATGTCTTGCCACAACTCACAAACTCCCTGTAGTTCTTACAGTAAATTAAACACGTTTTCTTTCTCTTTGCTTGTTTATGTCAGTATGGTACATTTTAATGGTAAGTTTAAAACAGGTTTTATGAAAATTAGTCAGAATACATCTGCTAAAATGAGTTTGCATCATGTAGTCTGTAAATGATTCACCCAGCACCAGTCTTCAGTACAGGAGATTTTTATGTGATTTTATTCAGGTGAAATATAGTCATCATTCATTGCCTTGTTCTCTCTGTGAACGACTTTTCTTGAGTGCACTAAGCAACTCGTTGACTCGAAGCATCATATTTGAGGCGGTATGCTCAGCATCCAAACCCCCCGCGGCCGTCTCTGAGCCCTGACATCAGGATTTACAAATGGCCCTGCTGAAGGAGCCCAGGAACGGAAGTTTATTTGCGCTGCTGTGTTTTTTATGTTGAAAGTAACTGAATTCCTGCAGGCCTCTGGCTTATTTTGCAGACCCAATTTGGTAATGAGAAATGCATCTTTTTTTCAAGTGCATTTGTGGGTTGCCCACCCTTGTTGTGCCCTGAGGAATTCTGTCAGTGTAAAGCTCACAGAACCGCCGCCGTAACTCAGTTGACTATTTTCAGAATGAAAGAATGAGAAGGAGATGGTTGAGTTTTTTTCTCCCTGTGAAGCTATTTTGGGTCGTGTATGGCCAGAGCAGTTCCCACACTTACATACCACTCCGACCCCTCCAGCGCTCTCCCAGTGTCCTACACTCCTTTATTTAGTCACAAAATCTAACTACGTTATCTATATGAATCATATTTTCTATATTGTACAGCAGCTCATTATATAAAGTTGGCTATATACATCCACCGTATCCACATACGTACAGTATATAGTAATTGTAACCACTTGATTGTATTAATATGTATCTTCTCAAAATGTAACTTTATCATTGCTCAGCTTAGCTGTTGTATGCTACTAAAGCATGTGAAGATATTAAGATATTAGAAGCAGTAAAGTATGTAAAATACATATGCGGCAACGTCTCCAAGATGAAGAAAAAAACCTCCAGTACTGTTCAGATATCCCATAAATAGGTTTAATTTATCAATTAACTTCTGTTAACTAAATCAAATAAATATTTGGTCTTACAGCTTGTGTTCCAAGGTACATATGGCCATAGTTTTCCAGGTAGGTTTTTTCTTCATCTTGGAGACGTTGTCACAGTTCTTCTGGATTGAGTCTGTCTCAGTTTGTTCTGTTTCTTCATGTGAACAGACTGATGATGATCAGATCAGATCTCTGTGTGGAGTTGTCAGACAATAATCTCACTGCATTATTACAATTAATGACAAAAATAATGTTCTGAAATGTAAACTGATATTTCTCTCAGTTACCGGTTACTACCGCAGAAGATATAAATAACCCACTTACAACCGTTTTTTTGTTGGTGAAAATACTAGTGGCCTAAGACTTTTGCACAGAACCATATACATATTTTTTTTTTGTAACAAAATTCTTTATTCAGATTAAGATTTTCTCAACAGTGTCTTTATTATGCTGAGACCCACTTTCTTTTTATCATCACAATGTACCTGTACCTTTTACACCACCAGATGTCACTAAACACACGTTTACAGATTGAAAGCGCCTCGAGAGCCCGTTGCACAATTTGTACATATTTTAAAAAATGTATGCATTTATAGATGCAGAAACCAAAGCTTGCCGGTAGATAACAAGCTTTTTCGTGCGCGCGAACTAGTCGTGCCATGACGAAGGCTTAGCTCATGAATATTAAGCACGCAACGTGGGTATGCCCAAAACTGCCCCCAGTCCTTTCCCATTTGCTAAATAGCCTGATAAATTGTATGATGCTCATAATAATATTAATTACGCTACTTGCGTGGTGGTCACTCCAGGAAGGTCTCTAAAGCAGCGTCAGCGCCACCTAATTAATATTAATGAGCTGAACCAGGACCTCGTACGACTGGCTCAGCGGCAGCACCGGAAGTGTTGCGTCACTGCATGTGGGTGTGGGAGCAACTTTAGGAAACAAAGTGTCCATTGCCTCAAAAGTACCACACACTTAAACAAACTTCTCAGTTGGTTTGATATTTTCGAAAAAGAAAGCCCAAAGAGACCAGCAGACGCTCAGATCACTGACTCGGTAAGTGTGGATGTTACTATAAAGGTTTTCACGACGTAAATTTCTATAAAAGGTTGATGTTAACTGTTTGATAATCTCCTGTCAAATCGTTAATTTAATTAAGACTTACATTTTGCAATAGTGTTTTCACGTGTGTAACACTGACCTCATATCCATCTTACATTGTGTTGCATATACTGAATATGTAGTGTAACGTTAGTTATGTTATTCGTCGTAATAATGTGTGTTTAGTGATTAACAAACAGCTGCTGCTCATGGGTTTGTGTATTTGAACACACACGTGGCGCAATCCTAGATCAGATCGAGCCATCTCACTATAACTGTGACCCGAAGGCTCATAAAAGAAACGCGGAAAGTTACATTAAAAGTAATGCACTGTATTGCGTTACTACTTAAAAAAAGCAACTACAACTTCGTTACTCTTTATGGAAAGTAACCTTGCGTTACTTTTGAGTTACTCTTTAAATCTGGGCAAGGCTTGCTTTTTTGCTTTCACTTTTTTACAAATGTAAAAGCCCTTTTAGATCAGAAGTGGAATATGCCACAGGCTGAAGGAAATGTAAATTCTCGTCTGTAAATCAAACTAATGGCGTGAATTACACTGAATGTGTTTTTGTGCATGTGAGATGAGTAAATACATGTTCACATTTAGCATTTAACTACAGTAACATGTTGACACGCGTCTATTTTGCACTTATTCGCAATTTCACTCAACATGGCAACAAAAGAGCTGTCAGTAAATAGATTAAAGTAGTTAAAAAGTAACTGAGATATTCCATTCTGAATTTAAAAAGTAATGTGTAAGTTTACTAGCTACTTTAAAAAAGTAAAAGTGACCCCAAACACTGGGGATAAGTTTCCTGGGAATTCACCAGCCTCACCTGGGGAAATACACTGCTTCACTCCCAGATCAGGTTACCTGTCAGGAATGTCTGGTTTTGGGATCCTTTGCCTTCTGAATGATCAAATTTCCCCTCATTCTCGCTTAACTTGGGAAATACTATAAGTAGGTTGTAAGAAATATGTTTGTGACTGAGACTTTATCTAATCGATTTACCATGATCACAATGGTATTCTGAATTTGAAACCCTTTGTAAAACTTTGACTGAAGTTTGAGGCTTTGAGGAACATTTCAATTACTGTGTTGTCATTTTCTCACCTCATGTCATTCCAGACGTATTTCTTTCTTCCTGTTTCATGCAGATCAAGGGCTGTTGATTTCATCAGATGTCTTTTACATCAAACTTGCATGATGTTTGTTCACTTAAGCCAATAATATTTGAGCTCACGTTGCTTTTTAAAGCATTTTAGACTTGAATATCAGTCACGTGGAAAGCTGTCATATAACTTAAGAAGACTTGGAATATGCATCACGGGTGCGTTCGCTGAAGAACATACTCCAAATTTGTGATTCATGTTGCATAGAAAAACATTTGGAATTTGGTAATGATTCCTAAAATAATTCCTGAAATCTGTCCTGAGAACAATTTTCCACAGATCTTAATATCATTCAAATGGGCTTATCAGTCTTTCCTGCCTGGTCTAGATAAAGCAAATGAAATTGACGTAAACTCGAGTCAAGTGTGTGTGTGTGCTTTAAGTAGGGTCTTGGCAGGGCTGGGAATCAGGGGTCACATGACTGGATGCCAAGAGCACATGAGCACCAGCTGATGGTTATTAGATGAGCCTGATGTTAAATCTTACGGTCCACATCCTTCAGAAACACCAAAAGAGCCTTTATATAAGCTGTCAGTAAGACTGGCGGATGAATGACAAAAATCACTGGTTGTTTAGTTAATAAAGAGTGTTTTGACCCATTGGGCAGTGATTTTAATTTTGCATAACTTCGTTGGTCAGGAGGATGAAATCTTCACAGTCGAATTTGCATGATGTTTTAGATGCCATTTGATATGAAAGCTTGTTTTTGCCAAGGGATTAAAAAAATCAAGATGATGATGGGGACCTTTTAGAGTTCATGCCTCACAAATTAGCCTGATGAAAAGTAGCCTATTGAGTCAAAATTGCAAATCTTTTTTGAATTAAAATTAATAGATATGAAAAATTAAGCTGATATGAACTCAGAATTGGGAGATATGAACACATTATATTTTTTTTAGAATTAGAAGATAGAAATAACAATATATTTGAACTTGCAATTCTGTTAAGAACATAACTGATCAAGACAAGTTGCAAGTTTTTCAATTCATTTTTCAATAAAATTACATTTTAAAATTTGTAATAAATACATTTTTAATAAATTTACTCTCAATCTGCATCAGTTGCATCTGCTTTGTTTTCTCACTGACACCCCCTCAGCTCCAGAATCCAAACTCAGTGATTTTAGGGTGCTGTTTATAAATATTATATTTCAAACGCACTAGTATCTACAGACCACAGACTCTTTTCTAGCTACACGGAGAAAAAAAACATTTTAGATTCAATTTCAGCCAGCCCAAGATTTGTTTTTTGTAGCATGCATCCTTCATATACAATACAATACAATGTTTATTTATAGAGCACATTTAAAAACAACCGGAGTTGTGCTGAACATAGTAAAATAAGAAAAGCGCTCAGACATAAAATAGCACAAGAATATAACAAAATAAAAACAACAGCAGTTCATGCATCACTGAAAGGTTACAGCTAAAGTGTGATCATCCAAGAGGCCAAAGAAATCCTCTTTTCATTACGTTTCTCACATCAGGTCAAAGGTTATGAGGTTTTTTTTAAAGCCTGCATGGCAGTTTTGTCTGTCACACAAACTGCTTGAGAAGAGGGAAACGGACGAAGAAAAAAAAAAATCAGCTTGTCAGAGCTTGACTGTCGGTGTGAAATGCAAAAGCGCTTCTGAATCTGTTAGCGCTGGCGTATCGCCCAGGGTGGTGCTCTGCTGGGAATGTGTGATAAAAGTCTCCGTCTCTGTCTCCTGGTCTTCCTCATGGCTGTTTTGGTTGGACGGGAAGCTCAGGCATTTTGGTGAGCTCTTGCACAAGGCCGCTGATTGTTAAAGCACATTACTCTGAATGTGTCTGACTGAACTGAAGGGATCGCTTGGTCTTCAGAAGTTCACTCCCTGTCAAATGACCATCAGATGATGCGGCCAAACACTCACCGCTTGTGTCTAACGCTGGAATTGTGTTCATGCTTATATAGAGTATAAAGACAAGGTTGTTTTTGTAATTCGGTGCTCTTTTCAGAGAGTAAAAACTCTTTCCGAACATCTATTTTTTTTGTCTGGAAAAACACAAAAGAAAAAGTCACGTTTAAGAGTTGCATGTCTGGAAAATGATCCTAAGAGTCTTAAAGCTGAGCAGATTTCAGTTGTTTACAAGCACTCCACAATTAAGATTTTAAAACCTTAAACCATGCAAAACAAATTCCAGTAGTGATATGCATCGGCCAATATTTGTTCATTTTGAGGTTATACGACTGCATCAGTATCCAAATCAGCAATGGAAAATCATATTTTGGACGACTACTAGCCATGCTTCTATACTTACTGCTGTTACTAGTTTGTTAAATGCACTTCTAACTAGTTTGTGATCCTTTAGACACATATAACTAGAAGTTTTGCTGAGTGTAAGCTGGCTGTAGTGTGTGCGTATCTTCTAGATAAATATTTTCACTGAACGTTTCCTCCGAGACACACCATAACGAAGTGACTGATTTCATCTGTGATAAACACTGTGATGCACTCTGGGTAATCTTGTTCCTGACACCACAGCACTAATGTCAGTGGTGAGATTTACTGCAATACTTGTAACTCTGTTGACTATAGTTCAGCTGCAAAGCCAGTAAAATAGCTGTTATTAAAATCATATATAATGATTTCTGAAGAAAAAGGTGTCACTGAAGACTGGAGTAATGATGCTGGAGATTCAGCAAATAAACTGCTCTTTAACATAAAGATTTTACTGTATTTTAGATGTATTTTTTAATTTGACTGTATTTTTCAATGTTGAAAACTCTTGTGCTGCTAAATATTTTTTGGGAACCTGTGATACTTTTAAGGATTCTTTTATTAAAAGTTCGAGGTCAGTAAACAATCTTTTTCTTTTTATTTCTTCTCTTTTTTTTTTTTTTTTTTACAGAAATGAATACTTTTATTCACCAAGTATGTGTTTAATTGCTGCCCACCACAACTTTTATAAATTTATCGCATTTAATATAAAATATTTTGTGTAAATACTATAAATATACATAATAAATGTACACAGTGCACATATACATATGTAGAGACGCGCACATACAGTGGGCTTATATTTAGAAAGTACTTGCATGTCTATATTTATATTCATATAATTTATATGATATATCAATATTTAAAGTCACATTTTTCTTAAATGTGAGTTTATTTGTGTGCACACACGCATACTACAAAAACTTTTATTTTGTATGTAATTAATCATGATTTTAATTGTTGCCCAGCACTAATAAAAAGTGACAGCGTAGCTTAACATGGTTAAAAAAGATATTTTGAACAAATGCTGTTCTTTTCAAGTTGGTATTCATCAACGAATCCTGAAAAAAGATTCACATGTTCCAAAAACGTTAGTAACTCTAATAATAAATCAGCATTAGATTGATTTTTGAAGGACACTTAAGACTGGATGAAAATTCAGTTTTGCCTTTCAGGAATAAATTATATTTTAAAGTGTATTAGCATAAAAAAAACATTATTTTATATTATAATAACATTTTGCAGTTTTATTGATTTGTTTTCTGTGTTTTTGATCAAAATAAAAAGAAAAGAGACAGACTTTAAAAGCATTACAAGTCTTACAGATCCCAAACATTTAAGCGGTATAGTGTATGTATGTGTACATATATGAGATGAACCGATCTGGGTGCTTGGGTCGGGCCCGGACGTTAAGCAGCTTATGGTCAGGAGGATGTTTAGTGTGCTGCGTGAAAGAATGTGACCAAGTGTTAGAGTTTTTATGGTCTTTCTGCAGTCATATGATCAGCTTTAATACGGTCTGAGAACACGAGAAGATGCTTTCCTCTTCCTGATTCTGAGAACGTGTCAAGACAAGATGTGTATGAATACATGAAGTCATAGTGCAGGTTTAGAAGCGCTCGTACTAAACGTTTTAGCATTTCAAAGCCTGATAATGGTTGTCTCTAGTGCAAACTATGAGTTAAATATTATAGGTTATGAAACCATTAATTTTTAACTGATGAATGTCTGTCGTACTCTTAATCTACAGTGAAAGAAACTTGAGATGACTAATGTGAGTGGAAATAAAAGCTATTGTGTCGATGCATTCAAGTATGAAATGCTGCTTTTTTTCTTTAAGTCTTTTTCCTCAGTTAGACTCCAGTGATCGATAACAGAAAAGAGTTTCAGAAGCTTACTGTTCTGGAATAGAAATGCAACACTTCAGCTGTTGTCTCAAATTCTTCTTTTTGTTTCCTGTTACTGAATCAGCACTGTTGCATCAGTGCTTTTCTCATTTTTGTTTAGTTTAAGTTAAAGTACAAAAAAAATGGCTCTGTTTCATAGACAGGGCTTCGTCTGAACCAGGATTAGGCCATTGTTCAGTTAGGACATTGAAATAACATGCTTTAGGGGAAAAAGCATTACTAGTGAGACAGAACAAAGGTACTGGCGTGTTTTAGGATTAGTCAGTGCTAGTTTATTACAGTTTATACAGCTCCGATTTACATATTACTTTAGGACTAGGATTAAGTTAGTTCACCCAAATATGAAAATTCTGTCATTAATTACTCCCCCTTATATCGTTCCAAACCCAGAAGAGGTATTATCCAAAAATGAATCCAGAAATGTATTACAAGCGTCAGTAAAGAGAATACTACTTTTGCACAAAGAAAGCAAAAATAGCATATCATCAGCATACCATTCTTCTCCTGTGACTTACGTCTTACTCCATTTTAGAGAGTATCAGAATGTACCGCTTTAACAAAATCAGTCTTGTGTACGTCCGGGTGAAAGCACACGTGTAATCTGCGTCTGTTTGCATCTAGTAGAAACCATACGCTTACATCTTCTGCCATTTTAGAGAGTATCACTACGTAAATCACAGGAGAAGAATGATATGCTGATATGCTATTTTGTTTTTTTTCTTTGTGCAAAAGTAGTATTCTCCTAGCGTCTCAAATCTGAAGTCGATCCACTGGATCTGGGATCATTTCAGTTGTGTTGCTGTCTATGGAGGAGACAGATGGCTCTCTGATAAAAATATCTTAATTTGTGTTCGGAAGATGAACAAATGTCTTCTGGGTTAATAATAATAAAAGAAAAGAATAAAAAACAAAGACACAACCAGATTACGGCAGATTTAAAATTACAATTAAAGCACATATATTTGTTTGTTTCATTCTTTTAAAGAATGTTATTTATTAACAAATCAACGGTTATTTACAGCTTTTTAATTCTGAGATTTATCTTGCCGTTCCGAGCTTATTTCAGTTTTTTTCCCTCTCAATTTCAAATATGTATCTCACAATTGTTTTTGTTTTTTAAAGGTAATTGCAACTTTTTATCTCACATCTCTACTTTTTTCTCGGTATCTCACAATTAAGACCTTTTATGTACTGTTTTTGATTAAAAAATAGCAATTATTGTTTTTAATATTTCATAGCCAAAACAACATAAGAATTGTGGGAAACATTGAAATTGCAACAGATAGGAACACAAGGAAAAACATCTGAATTTGGAGTTTATACCTTGGAGGGTTTTTTTTCCTCTTCAGAGTTGCATGAAGAAGTCCCTCCCATCTGCATGAAGTCAAATCTAATGGCATGTGTTTGTCCGTCACAGCTCCTCGTTCAGCTCTCAGTATGTCTGATGGGGACTATGATTACCTCATCAAGTTCCTCGCTCTTGGGGACTCTGGGGTGGGAAAGACCAGCTTCTTATATCAGTACACAGACGGCAAATTCAACTCAAAATTCATCACCACAGTGGGAATAGACTTCCGAGAAAAACGAGTGGTGAGTGTTTTTAATACTAATAAATAATAAAAATATCAAGTAAAGTTCATCAATTTAATTGATATTTTCCATTTAGCAGTAACCCATACATTGCATTATTTATATATGATATACATATTAGGGCTGAGCGATATATCGTTATCGTATCTATATCTCGATATAAACGTTTAAGATATTACTATCGAAAAATAGATATATAGACGATATAGATTTCCCCTCTCCGCGCTCGCCCCGCCTTGCATACATCCCTTGCAGTCACACAACGAACATCAGTTTTAAAGGGGTTCGCACACCGGACGAGAAGCGCAGCGCCGCGCCACGTCTTTAAAAATCAAACACATTGTTTTCTATGGGTGTACGCACACCTGAAGCGCAATTCGGCGTCTGTCCGCGGCGCCCGGCTAAAATCGTTGTTAATTACACCAAGGTACCACTGCTTCAAATACTGTACAACTTACATTAGCTTACAGCTTGAATAAAATGTAAACGTATAGCATTAAAAGTACCCATCTTGTAGCTCAGAACTTGATTCGAAATTGGACTCGCGTGAATAGAATGTGCGCGTCTGGTGTGCGATACTTCGAGCTGTCCTAGACGCGGCGCTGCGCTTCTTGCGTTGTGCGACCCCCTTTACGCCGTACGAGTCGACGTCCACCAGACTCAAAGAAATTACAGACGGTAATTTATGTTCTTAAATTCTTAAAAATAAAACTGCACCTTCTAAATTTTTTTGTATTATGATGTTTTTATTTTTCTGAGAAATGCTTGGTTTTTACCGAACCCGTAGTCATATCATATCGTTTCGATATCGAGATATCTGGCATGAAAATGAAATTTTGTCCATATCGTTCAGCCCTAATCTAAATTCATGACTTTTAAAGGACTTGTGGTTTTATCACATTTGCACATACTCCTAAAACTGATGTCATCTCTCTTACACTAGTGATCTCACTGCTGCCCAAATCTGTCGCTGATTTTGTGCCAAGCATGTTCTCTGTTAGCTAACGTATCTGCGTACATTACAAGTCCAAAACTTCTGCTGTTGCACAATAGCTTTTGGCAAAATTGAGGAAGTCATCCTTCAGAAGGGTCAAGTTCTTTTCAACTTTCTTACAGCAAGGATTTAGTATTTATTATGGTAAACGGCAGGGAATGGATTTGTTTGTTGATGTATAACAGTGGCATTGACACATTTGGTTGTAGTTTATTTTTTGATTTCCTTGAAAAGTATGTAGATAAGGGAGCGCACATACATGATAGCGTGAAATGGGGTGGTGCTTCATGACTAGAGGGCAGGATACTACTTAATGTTAGAAAGTTTTTAATGACTGATAAGAGGGGATTTAAGGTCAAGTAACCTTAAATGGCTTGAGGCTGATGTATTCAGCAAATGATAGTGTGTGTGTGTTTTAAACAAAACACGTTGTGGCTTGTTAAATTAGAGCGATTTGTTGCATAAATAATATTTATTTAAGTCACACTTAGAGTAACTTGTCACAAAGCAACCAGATAACATTCATTGTCAAGTGGGAGTTGGTGATTTGAATGACAGCTTTTGTTTATGACAGAATGTAGTAGGTGTGTCTATCCGCTTTAACGAAGTTGGGACAAGTGATTTTGTGTTTCATTTGACCTGTCTGATGTAATAAAAATAGTGCATGGAAAATCGTGTTAGAAATTGTCAGCAGTATAGTGAGTTTGAGTCCATGTCTCATCTTGCTCATGATATGATTCATATCCACTGCTGTAATTAAAAAAAATAAACACTTTCATCTGCACAATGTTAATATCAAACTTCTCAGATGACTAAGTGTGCTGTTGGTTACAGTGTTCATTTGCTTTTTAGCAATTTTTTATTTTGATGCAATAATGCAAAAACATTGCAGGAAAAAATAAGCTGTTATTTATAATTATAATGATTGTTTTAAGAGTTTTTTTTCTAAAAGATTTAATTTAAAAATAATTCACTTATAATTGTTAAAAGAAATAGTAATTTTGCTGCCGAAATTGATGCATTTTCATTCATTTTCATGCATTTTTTAAAACATATTTTTTATATTGACTATTGGCAACCATCAGAAATCAAATATCAGTCATCCACTAATTATTACAGTGACTTTATTTATGTATACATTTACAATTAAAAAAGCTAAAAAGGTCAGTTATGCACAGGGTCCGAAATAAACACTCGCCAAATGCGAGCAAATTTTCTGTCTGGCGAGTTCAATTTAACGTGCCATCTGCCACATGGCGAGTAAATCTTTTCACCAGTAATGTTAATCAGTATCAGTTCTTTTATTAATGGCATAGATTTGTTTTAGGTTACGGTACCAGCATGACACCGGTAGCTAAGTAACCGGTATGTACCGAACCAAATCAAAACGCGGATTTCGGTGCCGTGAGCGACAAACCCAACAAATCTATGCCATTAATAAGCGAGCGCATCACTGATGCTGGCGCATGCAGTAAATAATTTGCGTGGGAGGAAAACGGATCTATATGCAAAGAAACGGGAGCCGGCGAGCTCATTTCAAACTCTCGCAGGTGCATGATATGTCATCTGCGTGGGATTATTCTTGCGCTCGATCTCTGTGTTGTTTTTAATAGTGCTAATTACACTATTTATGTTGGAACAATGCTTCATAAAGGATGAACTGACTGTGTACTAATGCTTATCTAGGAGTCTGACTAGAGTTTAATAAGAGTTTAAAAAAAAACATTTCTAAATAATAATAGAAAAACCCTGAAATGACTAAAATGGATAAAGAAAACAAGTAGTCTGAATAGATCAGATAGTAAGTTAAAAACATTTCAAATTAATAGACATTTCCAAGTTATAATAAAAAATCTAAAATTACCAAAAAGTTGTTTTTCTTATTGATGTTTTAATTCACTCCTCTCTGTCCAGAGCACACATAATATACAGAATAACGTGCTTTGGATATATCTGTGTTAAATCGTTTGAAATTTGGCGAGTAAAAAATAAGCTTGGCCCGGTCGATTTTTTTTTTTAATTAATTTTTTAATCCACCGGCCAGGTTGGGGCGGTGTGTCAAAAACTTAATTTCGGGCCCTGGTTATGCATAAATGTACGCCTATAGCAACCCACAGATCTGTTGACTTCATTGTGAACTAGCTCAATTTTAAGGGGGGACACAATTTATGGAAAACTTATGTGTTGCCATTAGATTCCATCATTGAATATATGTAAGTTTGTTTGAATAAAAGCCATCACTGGTCTTATGATAAATCTGTCCTGAGCTGGATTAGAGGAAGGTTATAACCCCTGGAGCAGGCTGAGCGTTATCACAGAGCGTTAGATTTCTGTAATGCACTGGGGCTAATCTTTACAGTCATTCCCTGGATCAACCCCCAAAGAGAGAAAGGAAGCAAGAGAAGGGACTAGGAGTGCAGCATTTGTTCACAACTTTCAGATTGGGAATGAAATCATGGATCCTCAGTTTGATTCACAGCTTCTGTTTGTGGTACACATAAAGCACACACAATTTTGGCACTTCTGTTTAGTTTTCTTTTGTAATGCTGACTCACTAAGTACCGCTCTGTTATTCTGTTAGTTTTTTTTTTACCCGACTTGCAGTGTGAAATAATGCGAGTTTTGCATTTATGGAATGAAAATCTTTAGCTGGGTCTAAGACTACCGGATGAGGTCATGTAAGTGGAATTCGCATACCAGCTCTTTCCCCCTAAAGGCATTCCTGAGCACAGACTGAATGGAAGTTTACCTCCATTAAATTCCATTGCAAATGAATGAAACTCCTAAAATAGAATATAAGCCTGGCTGCTGTTATGTAACGGACCATAACCGTGCAGATTAGTGCGGGAAATCGTACAGCATGTCCTTGTGTAGTGGTGCTGTAAGTGACTAAAGTAAAATACACTGTGTTTGTTGTGAAAGCCAGTGACCCTGAAAAGTGATTTATATACCTGTTTTAATAAAGGAATGGCAGAAAAAGATGAGAGGTGGTGTGGTGGTGTGCTGTCCAGCGTTATACAAAGCAGAGGTGTGAATGGCCAGATTAAATGTGTGAAACAGACTTGAATCATTCCTCAGCATTGCTGTGAGCTGTTTTGTTCACATTAATGCATATGAAATCACTGGGTGTTTCTCACTTCTAATATCTCTTCAGTGTATGATAGTTTTGATGTTCTTGGGTGTGTTGTAGAAGTTCACGTTGTTTAAATAACCTGCCTTTTTTTTTTCTCATGAGAAAAATAAAGGACCAAGGCAGCTGTACTAATTTCCCTAGAACAAATGCAACAGCTCAGTTTTGTGTTTTTGGCCAGCCAGTTTTCCCAAGCCATGTTAAAAACACAGACTAGTGTTTGTTTGGCCATGACTTTGGCCATGTCAGGGCTGTTTAAATTCCTCATTATTGATCATAATGACGATCTGTATGTGTACAGAATGAAAGCGATGTTAGATTTTGAATTTATTCCCATGATATTGACCTGTTATATTTTTCTCTTGTATGTTAGTATGTAAGTAAAAGTCATCTAAAATGTTGTCTAATGTAATGCTGTTTACTGAGGTAGATCTGTTTTTTATAGCTGACGCAGATGAATGGTTAGACGTTAAACTCTGTGTCAAATACAGCAGTTGGAGGTGGAACATCTACTGAATATTTTTAATCACACAGAACAGTGCATTGTGGTTATGTGTCTTTGCTTTGTACATGCACATGATTACTATGCGGAACAAAAGTCCGAGATCATTTTAGAACATGCTTATTTTTAGATATAATTTACAAATTAAATTTTCTGCATTATTTGAGTGAAAAATTTGAATTTAGAATTATAATTCCAATCATTTTGATGTGATCTCAGACTTTTAAACTGGTTAGAGATGGTAGCTGGCTACTTTAGACTCAATGTGGGGGCTCTCAGAGAAACTAACAGGAAGTAGAGCACATGTTGAGTGTCTGGGGGCTCACAGGAAGTGAGGAAGGGAAGTTCTTTAGTTGCACTGGGGGAAGCACAGCCTGATCATTCTGACATCACCCTGTCAAGTAGATTTGTCTGGCAACACTCCAACACTCTTCATAATGCTCACATTGTCACATGACACGAGGCAGCCCTATCAGTTGAATTGGAGCTCAGAATAGTTAATATTGTCATTTGGGAGGGGGTTCTTTCTCTTTAATTTATCATGGGAGATGGCTGTCCAAAGAAAGCGGTTCACACCACCATATCTCTGCATGTTTCAGAGAAACGTAAACATTGGCTCAGCTTTCCTGAAATAACCAACACACCAAAGATTTTTCCCATGTTAAGACAACAAAGCTCTTGGGATGGGTTATTTCATGAGGGCCCCTCCAGTATTTTAAAGTCATCAGTCATTCCTGGGCTGTGCTGCAGAAAAAGCAAATCCCATGGAATTATTTTTTTTTTCAGATGCTTGCATGTTCACTTCATATAAATCTTCATTTAAGATAAAGTTTGTTTGCATGTTGAGAACAGTGGAGCTTTGTTTGATTGGGCAGATCTATTAGTAGGGAAAATGTTTGTTTATTAAGTAAATGTAGGATAGGTTTAGTCCTTAATGACAGTTTCTTTAGGTACAATAACCATCTGTTAGGGTTTAAATGTAATTTTTTTTTAATTTTGTTAATGCACTTTCTTGACTAGTGTGAATGATTCATTATTGAACACTATTCTGAAATTGTTTTAATATTGCTAGAAATGATCTAATGATGAACATGCTTTGAACCAATTGAAAAATTAAATATCTTGTTTCACTTTGGAATCAGTTGCAGAATTCAAATTAATTGTGGGGATCGATTAATTTTTTCTGTGATTTGTTTTACCAAAAGCTTGTCTTGAGTGTAAATGCAGAAGGAACAGGCTAGGCATCAATTTTTGATTTCAGGGCTACTTTTACTATCTTGAAACATTGATAAGTCCATTAGCAAACTGAAGTCAAGCACGCTCCTCTTGGTCAAGAGGAAAGATCAAATACCTCAGTTTAACATGCAGTTTTGTTTCAATAATTTACTGTAGGCTAAAATAATTATTATTCCTGTAATGGTATTAGAACTCTGATATGATTGACTTCCTCCCACGTGTACTGTGTAATTATTTGTGAATTCATAAAACAGCATTCACCTTTGGTTAATGATAGGATACATTTTTATAGTATGGACTTTAAAAAGCAGCAGTGTGATTTCTGTCGTTTTTTTACATCTAATGTTTGAGGTTAAAATGTCAGGGTCTCTTATGAAATTTGTAGCTTGGCTGGTAGCAGGTTCATTGTGCTACATGTTCTGCAGCAGTTAGTGATTTGAACAAAAATTGTTGACAAGTTCCCGTGCCACATAAAAAATGACCTTGGTTGTTCACGTGATGTGGTGAGAGGACAGCTTGGGACATAATATAGTCCTTGTTTCAGTAGCAAAGTTATCTTTCATCTCTAGAGTCTATTCAGCTTTAGTCACTCTGCACATTTCTAAATTAAAACTGAGCTCAAGCCACAAGGCACACCAGAAACAATTACGTTATCTGCGATGATGAAACCAGCTATACAGCGTTGACATCAGTTACAGGAAATGGCAATCTTTTTCTGTTGAATTCAGAAGTATTCTGGGCAAAGTCTGCGATGCAGCACGCAAACCATGATTAATGTTGTATTTTAGGATTTGACACATTAGGGTCTATGAGGGAACTTATAATTAATTTAATTGACCTGTCGGTAAGCCCCGCCCCCCTTAGTAACTGTTGCTTTCTCGGACAAACATACATTGCTCACTTTCTTATAAGGATAGCTGCAGTCTAAAAACCTTGTCCCACTGTTTTTGCACACTTTTGGACACAAAAGGCCAATAAATGGAAATGAAATATTCCATGAAGTTATTTATTAAATATTTAAAAATAAATACGATGAATTAAATAAGATAGAAGCAAGCTTTTACAGATCACCATGCAAACGGAAATGTCTTATGGTTGGTCACCACCATGATCGCGGATCACAGCATCCCGGATCAACACTGTTCATGTATCGCAGGGCATGATTAAATTAATGTACATTTAACAGGCTTGATACGAAGAGACAGTATAGACCTTTGTTTGTGTTTTTGACCTACATTGTACAAGACACTAGTTTTAACGTTCGAGCACATGAAAATTGTAACTTAATGAGTGTATGACAACCAGTTTGTTTTTTTGTCTTTATTTGGATTGAAGTTGAATGCTTAGGGACATTTTGCTCTGTTTTGTTCGGATTCAGGAGATAAAATAAATTAAAATAAAATAAATTAGCCTATATTGCAGATTGTCTCAGGATACCAGGAATCTGTGTTACAAGTATCCCAGACACAACATTTTTCCATGTTTTAAGCATAAACCCCTTAATAACCATGTGAGCTTCAAGTCTTTCAGTAGGGCTGCACGATTTTAAGAAAAAACCTAATTTCGTTTTTTCTGATAAATATTGCGATTGCGATGCGATTTTCGATTTTTGCGTTCGATACTTTAAAGTGCATAAAACATAAAATATATTGTTACTTTTACGACACAGAGGGTTAAATAA
>JAUCMT010000069.1:265133-277073 GCA_032357475.1 Enteromius thamalakanensis
CCCGGACTCCATGAGATGAGGAGGGACCACCTCGATGGCCTCCTTCCTCAAGAGAGTGTCTACCTCCTGTTCCATAATCAGAGCCTGCTCGGGACCCACCAGAGTGGGAATAACGTTGCAAAAGCATGGTGGAGGATGGGTGAACTGAATTCGATATCCCTTTTCTACACTCTGCAGGACCCATTGAGATACATTTGGCAGTAGTTTCCATGCTACTAAATAATCTACTAAGGGGTGGCACTCGACCCAGGTCCGCCACGAGAGTCCCGGGCGGAACCTGAGCGTGGTGCCGAGGGCACTGGGTAAGGGGGTCACCGTATACTGAGGTGGATGCCTCTCTAACCCAGGGGGGCCTGCCCTCTAAAGCCCTAGGCCCCAGCCAGCTAGGACTTCTAATTCTGGTCCCTCTTAGCCTTAAGGACGGTTCTCAAATCAACCTTAGGACTAGAGGAACCAGCCGAGGAGCGCTGTGGCCCACCACGGCCCCGCCTCGGGGGGGCACATGAGGCCACGCTCTCCTTTTGAGCCTCTCTGTATGAGGAGCGGGTACACATAGAGGGCTGCTCCTGCCCAGCAGGATTCAATGGAGTGGGCGATGACACGGGCCGTCTCCTTTGTGGCGCGGAGAGACAGGTCTGTGGTCCTCCTGAACTCTGAGATGTCGTCGGAGCTCACTCGCTCGGTCGTATCAAGCTCCTTCAGCAGGTCGGCCTGGTACGCCTGTAACACCACCATGGTGTGCAGACACGCACCAGCCTGACCTGTTGCCGAGTACCCCTTGCCCACTAGAGGCGATGTTGTACGGAGTGGCTTAGTGGGCAGCACAGGAGCCTTCAGAGATTATGCCTCTGACGGTGAGAGATAGTTGGCCAACATCATAATAATCAGAAAATGGTCAATAAATACGGGCTGAGTAAGGCCTGTTCCACGATCTACACACCTCGGTGTGCAGATCGGGATAGAAAGGAAGGCTTCTGTGTGGAGGTGGTGGCCGATCACGAAGAAACCGCTCATCTAATTTGCCAGGGCATTTCTCAGTCGCTTTCTCGACTGGCCACTCGATGTGTAATTTATCAAGTAACCACCTCCCCAAGCTCCTCAAAGTTTTGCGACTGGGGCAGAGAGGCTCATGCACAGTCTCGTGCACACTCTAAACATCCACCTCCTCGGAGGATGAATGCTGAAGAGTGGACTCGCCTCCGCGAGAGGAAGGAACCGCCAGTTCAGAGCGTGCTTCAACACTCGCGGAGGGAGCGCTCGATCCACCCCGTGAGGAAGGAGATAGAGGGTCACTTGTCTCCATTGCCTCGAGCAGATCGAGCTGTGAGCCCCACGATTGCAGGCGCCGCTCTGCCTCGACAAAAGCGGGACCCGGACCGCGAGACTCACTCGCAAACTCTCCAGTTGATTCATCAAAGAGAGCTTTGTGTGACCGGAGTGTGCGCGCCAGCATGTGCTCGCAATGCGGGCAGTCAGCATTAACGAGCGCCACCGCCTGCTCTGAACCGAGACAAACCACGCATAAGGTGTGTGTATTCCCAGCCGAGATGCAGCACGGACATGGGGGCACACACCTCTTAAACAAACGTGGCTTGTGTCTCTTATCACTTTTAGTTTTTCTCTTGAGAGAGCTCATGTTTGATTTCAAACAAACTTGTTTCACACACAGGAAATTTGGGTATTAGGAAGCACAAACACACTTTCACAAACACTTGTTTTTGGAAGAGCAACAGACAAAACACAGAGTGCGGTTCTGAATGACAGAAAGGCTGACGTTTGTCTTACCTTGTGGTGTATTTGAAGCTTCCAGGTCTCTGACGTCACCTGCCTATGACGTTGAGACATTCCATTGGATTGATGCAACAGCAGATTCACACGGCGGTCACGCAGAAGGTGTTCCAAAAGTGTTATGACGCAGCTCGAGTTCCCGAAAAGGAACTGGCTGCGAAATCTCAAATAGGGCTAACCCACTCCGATATTACTAGTGCATGCTCAGACTGTGTGCAGTCACCATACTGCTGTGCTTTTAAAATAGAACTTGTTTCTCTTCTATCCAGTATTAAACTTTGTAAAAAGTTATCAACCAAATAGATCAATGCCTGCCCGATATAAATGCTACTGGAAATTGTATTTGCTGTAAGTTTAATGCACCACAATGTCTTTCAATCAAACTTAAATTTCTTTACAATGTAAGTGTGCAAGAAATGTTTTGGAGTGGGATATTTGTATGAAACTTTCAATCTGTTTTATTTGATTACATCCGTTTGATTCTTAATTGCAATAACTTTACAGGCACTGATTGTAATAACTAGTCAATTTCCATTTACAATTACTGGAACAAGTGGACACAATCTCCATTATTCAGTTAATTTAGTAACTGTAACACTTTATTATAGCGCTTTTAACAATACAGATTGTAGCAAAGCACTGAACATTTTCTGTCATTATAAGTCTGATGACTTCTGGCTATTTGTATAGAATGCAATGCAGGAGTGTTTCAGGTGGCTGTAAAATTCTCCCATGTGGCAGATGATGCAGAGCTTTGATTGTGGTGTAAGAGGTGTGAAGTGGGTGGTTGGTAGTGGCCAGATGGATATGCTATAACCACAGCTCATAGAGACCCATCTGCCTCACCATCTCCAGGTGTACAATGTGCTACACACATGCTCTACACTTCCATAATCATAATCGCCTTTGCATGTACATGACAATTATATTACAATGTGTAGTTGTGCATAGTATTAACATTAAAATAGGATATGTTTATTTAGGGCAATAATAGATTTTCTTTTTCTTTTTTTCTTTATTTTTAAAAAGACACAGAAATGCAGTTACAATTATGGTAGATTTAAACTTTTTTTAAATTAATTATTATTTGGAGTATTCAAATTATAATGCATATGAAAATATGAATATGAAGAACAGCAATGCACTGCTCCAGGTTATAGAACTGTATTTTATTTCTTAGGAGCTAAACTACATTTAACAAATCTAGCCAATTCGGTATCACTTTAGCCAACTACGACTGCTGCCTCTATAAACACCTTATTTGCTTATTAGTAAAGAAACTATTTCTCTCATGCAATTATTTGTATTTTATATTGTATAACTGGTAATTGAATGGAGGCCTGTTGAAAGGTATATCTAACTGGGGCATTCATCTCAACTGATGCAGTCTCTTGGAGGAACCTATGCAAGGGAATAAATCTTTAAAAAAGCTCATGTACCTCTTTCCAAATCGGTTGACACTTTCAGGACTGGAGCTTCAAACCTTTGGTATTTGGCCTGTCAAAAACTCAAAATGGTATCAGGTAGCTGTCAAAATCAAATAAATGCGCAATGACAACAGAGGCATGTGTAGAAATTAAACTAAAAAGAAGCAACATGATTATTATTATTATATTATTATGCACAATATAAGTTATGTAGATTAATACACAATCATTTCACACTTTATGTTGAAGTTAACATTGTTTTCCAGACATAAAAGACCATATACCTTACACCTTCAACTAGCAACAAGAATATTATTTTATTTATATACTAACATACTATCTGTAATGAAAACTCTTGTGCGTCAGGATCCATTTGCAGGCAGTTTAATGCAAACAAAAAGCGTGGTCGTACAGGCAATGGTCAGAAGGGGCAGACAATACAACAAAGGCAAGGCAAAAACAGTACCGTAAGCAGGCAGAGAATCAGGGTATCAGGCAGAGATCGAAAAACGGAAGTTCAGGCAGTAGTCAGGGCAACAGGCAGGATTCAGCAACGATAAACAGTCCAGGTAAAGTCCAAAAGTCAATCCGAATGAATATAACAAGAACGCTCAGAAATTTTCGGCAAGAACAATACTTCGCACTGATCGGAACTCAGCCGCTCCCTTTTAAAAGGGAGATAAACGGCAACAGCTGTACTGCCCTACAAAGCAAAAAGGCAGTAACTCTGCCAAGTGCAGAACTGAGAAAAATTACATTAAAGTTATCCTGCCATCCAGCTTTTTGCAGTTACTGTACAAATGACTACCATTTTTTTTATAAAACGACACACATTTGAGATAAGATATTTTGTCACATAACAAAGGATGCCTTGAATGTCATGAAAATAACTCATTTTTGACCAAAAATGCAGTTACTGCCTTTTTGCTTAGTAGGGCAGTACAGTGAAGCATGGGGCTGAAGGCATCATGCTCTGGGGATGTTTTTCTGAACAGGGGACAGGACGACTGAGGAGGATGAACGGGGCCATGTATTGTAACATATTGGGAAAAAACCTCCTTCCCTCAGTCAGAGCATTAAAGATGGGTCGTGGCTGGGTCTTCCTACATGACAATGACCCAAAGCACACAGCCAGGAAAACCAAGAATGGCTCCGTAAGAAGCATATCAAGGTTCTGGAGTGGCCTAGCCAGTCTACAGATATAACTCGACTTGAAAATCTTTGGAGGGAGCTGAAGCTCTGTGTTGCTCAGCAACAGCCCCGAAACCTGACAGATCTAGAGAAGACCTGTGTGGAGTAGTGGGCCAAAATCCCTCCTGCAGTGTTTGCAAACCTGGTGAAGAACTACAGGAACTGTTTGACCTCTGTAATAGTTAACAAAGGCTTCTGCACCAAATTTTAAACATTTTTGACTCAAGTGATCAAATACTTATTTGACACAGTAATTCCCAAATAAATTGTAATAATCAATGAGATTTCCGGATTTTTCTTTTTAGACTCTCACAGTGGAAATGCACCTATGCTTAAAATTGTAGACCCCTCCATGATTTGTAGGTAAGACGACCAACTTGCAAAATCAAAGGGTGATCATGCATACATACTTTTTTTTTTTAAATACTGGGGACACAACACATAGCCTGACTGGACTAGCACAAAATATATACTGTATCTAATTGTTAAGCCCTGCTGTGTATGAGCATGTTTTAGTTGCTGCATGATTGTATGAGTGTGGTCCTTACAAAATCTTTTGCTAGGGGTTCTCTGAAGAGTCATGACAGTCATGGGTTTCCAGGTTGCCAACCTCCTGAAGAAGAGAAAGATAAAAGATTAAAAGCTAGAGGGGCAAATAAATAATCTACAGTACAAGTCAGTGTTTGGAACTGACATATGCATTTACTTGTTGATAAGAGCGAAAAGCAATCTCAACCATCAAATCTGAATGTAAGGGAGTCAATTTGACAATCTAATACATTTATCACACTTGTTTATAACCAAAATGTACAAATGTAACTTAATTAGAAATTTTGTACTCCGAATCAGACTGACAAACTTATTCTGTTGCCGTGAGTGCAGTCATACAGAGACATGCAATAAAACCATCAGATTTCATGACCGTATGGGGATTACTAAACACTTCACTACAATGCAGAGCTACCTGCCTAAGTATCCATTAGTGAGTGAGAGTGTGTGTGAGCGACGGAGAGAAAGAATGGTCAGCCAGAAACAGCACTTGCTACTGTACATCTGACAGATTCAAAAATATGTTTTACAATTGAAAGTTACTTTTTTTAAGAGAAATAGAGAAAGAAACTATTTCCTAAGGCAGTGCACATGTGCATGCACGTCAGAGTCCACTTTACAAAGAACGCCACTGATGTGCAATTTTCCGTGTGTGGACGTCCAAAGTGGATGCGAACCAGTGCTATCATTGTCTGTCATTACTCATTCCAGCCCAGACAGCCACGGAAATCCAAAGTATTTTGGCCGAGCCCTCTTGCACAAAAAGGGAAAAAAATGACGAGGAAGACAAAAAAAAAAAAAAAATCATTCCTTTCATAGTAGGGAGTGAAAGTCAGGTTGTAATGGAGTGGAAGAAGTCTGGAATGATCGAGAGACAGAGAGATGGATGCATGACAGGAGAATATGATATATGAGGGGGCTGGACAGAGGGCGGACAGGATGATGGAGTCACGGAGTGCTGTTGAATTTAAAACTGGTGATAGTGGGAGGAAAGGAGCAGGCAAGAGAGAAAAGCATTGGCTAACCTCTCCTGAAAGTGTTTGGATGGGATGAGTCCTGCGCGCGGGTTGCCATCACCCTCCAGTTTGGCTTGCCACCAGGTGGCATCGTCCTGGCTCATAACCTGCAGGATATCTCCCTTCTTGAATGCCAAGCCTGCCTCCTTGCAAGGGATCGCATTATCCTCAGCTGGATTGTAATCAAAAAGCGTCTTTACAAATATCTGAAGAGCAAGAGAGAAAAATCAGCTTTAAAATGAACAACATTAAATAGATTAAAATGAAATCAGAGAAGGATGAGATTCAAATCACATCTGCTCCGTCCCTCTCTAAAGCATGACCAAATAAAGGTGTATTTTGGGTAAGCGGGCAGGCTTACTTTCCATGCACTGCAACAATTGGACATTCTGTGCGATTCTCATTAGTGTTTTTCTCTAACAAAGAAGATCTAGGGGCGTTTAAAGAATTGGAGTGATTGTGCTGACATATCTAATGAATAAAAAAAGACAAATAAGAAGGGTAAGTGAGAGACAGCAAAGTTCCCAAAGCGCAGAGCAGTGGCTTGTGCTGATTTAGAGAGCAGCATGTGCCATACAGGAAAAATTATGTTACAGAGGAGAACGTTCCCCACAAACACACCAATACATCCTGAGGGAACTCTTCATCTCTGTCTAGCACTCCATCATTTTTTTTATCCCTCTTAAACATGTGCAGCCAATTAGCAGCACTTCAACATATTCATTACACGTGCGGAAAACAGTAAACTACGGTCACTGGATCACACACACACATATGCGGATTATGACTAAATTCAAAACTGAAACATATTTAAACCATTACAGCACAGTAAAAGAATATAACTATTGTCTCGCATAGCTTAATTAAAACACAACCCTCAAAAGAGATTTTTTTTTTTAATTCACTGTCATATTCAACAAGGATGCATTAAACATACATATAGAAATTCACAGTGTAATAAGAAATTATTAATGATACTTGAATACTAAATCAGCATATTAAAATGTTAAAAAATGTTATCAGCATTTTAATTTCTTTTTCAGAGACAAAGGAATTTCAGAATACACAAAAAAATGATTTGACTTAATGCGGTGTATGCAATCGGTGTTTAATCTTTAATTGCATCATAACTTCAGCTTGGCAACATTGTCTTAATTCTATTGGAATCAATCAGTGATTAAATGATTCTGACAAGTTTCTAGCAGGCTTTACATGAAGTGGTATTTGTGTAGCTGTACATACACACAGTATTACAAATCAGTCATTATTGAGGTTTCACGTAGACAGCAGGCAGTAAGGCAGCTCTCTAGGTTTAGAAACAGGTTTAGTGCAAATCATTTGTGTTGATGGGGTGGGCGATATGGAAAAATATCATATCACGATTTTTTCTGGGGAAATCACAATTTTTATCACAATTCTTTTTCAAGTTGTTTTTTAGGACCATTTTGCTAATTACAGAGGTAGGGGTGGGAAATATGGCAAAAATGTCATATATTTTTGTTCTCAAAAAAAAAAATTGTCATTGTCATTCAAATACAGAAGGGAACATATTTAGGCCAAATTGAGTGAAGATAAAAATCGTTGTCATTTTATCTTTTTTATTCTAATAGATACACATTACAAATAAACATAATATGAATAAAACAAACAGTGCTTTTATTTTTCAGGAAGAGTAGGTGTAGCAGTATTGAATTAACAAACATGAAAGGTGAAACACTATATACTCCTACACTACATCCATCATTTACTCACTCAGTTGTTTATATCTGAACTCTTTTTCTGGGTTTCTTTTTTCTGTTGAACATCTTATTTTATCTTATTTTGTGTTTAGCACAAGAAAGAAATTAATACAGGTTTGGGACAACATGTGAGTAAATAATGACAATTATAATTTTTGAGTGAACTATCCCTTTAAATGACAAGCTTAATGTTTAGTTCTGTCCCTTTAAGAGCTGCACAAATATAATATACTGGCACGTTTTTCTCTCGATTGTTTTAACTTTAGACACAAGCAGCTGTGTTAAACACTGTGTGTTTGTGACAGTATTACCACAATTACATACGATAAATATCTTAGTTGAGTAATTCTGTGCTATTTGACAGGTTTGTAGTGCACATGCGCTTCAGGTGTACACGCTGGAAAATCACATTTGGACAGCACACAAATGAAATGTTTAATCAGCAAGGCTTTAAAGTGAATAATTTACTTTTGTGATTGTGAATAAGTACTGTGTCCGGTGAGTGTAATTCTATCATTGAGTTAACTCTGATGTGAATGTATGTCGCTTTGTACAGCATATTGAGACGGAGATGATAAAATAGCACAATACTTCGATATTTCTTAAAAAGCAGATGGTCCACGATCAAAAATAGTCATATCACCCACCCCTAGTTTAAGATGTAAGGGCACAAAAGCTTATCCATCAAACCAGCAGCCCGTGGTACTTAAACAGTGGGGGAGATTTTCCCTGTTTGACTAGAACATCACATATAGGCCAACTCTTTCTCTGTTCATTATGCCTGATCGGCAATAGTGAGGATGAATTGTACCTTAGGCTCTTTGCTTTGTGCCTCCTCTTTGATGCCTGGGACCACTTTGAATGTGATGGCACCTTGCGACTGGGACTATAAAGAGTCAAAAAAGACAACATATCAACAAGAATTCAAGCATTTTTGTGCTGAAACAGCCAGGGTTTTAAACTTTTAATATTAACTTCATGGCATATACCCCCAGTTTCACAGACAAGGCTTAAGCTAGTCCCAGATAAACTGCATGTTTGAGCGGTCTCAGATGAAAATATCTTGCTCTGACATATCTTAAAACATGTCAGTGTCATTGTTCTGTATTATCACGCACACCTGTAATACCTTTTTGTAAAGGTTGCTTAAATATCTTAATTTAACTAATGCCTAGTCTTGGCTTAAGCTAAGCCTCGTTTGTGAAACCGGGCCATAATGTTTTATACATGTTTCATGTTGACAGGCCAAAGACACACGTGCATACCAGGATGCGAATTATTTCCTCAGGCTTTTTGTCACCTACAGGGATACCGTTGACCTCTTTCAGCTCATCTCCGACGTGTATCAGTCCTGGATACAACAAAGAGGAGAAGTTAAAAGACCACATACAGCACTTGAGCAGTTTACTCAGTGTAATAAACCATCCCAGGCTTAAACAAACTAAACATCTGGGTGCTGTTAGAGAGCATTTGTGTATAGAAAGAAGAGGTACATTAGCACCCACCACTTCTGTCTGCTGCCCCGCCTCTCATGATGCGTGCTATTAAGATTGCTCCACTATGTTCATCCCTTTTTATGGTGGCACCCTGTAACACACATACAGTACAAAATTGTCACTCACATTAAGTCAAGTCAAGGAAAGTTTATATGCACAAAAAATGTTAAATTAAACTTCACATTTCCTCAGACAATCACATTTGTTCCTGAATGAGCAAATTTAAACCAGTGGTTAAAATGTTAAATGAATGATTCAAAGACTTAGAAGATGAATGAATTAATCAATGTTTTTAAACATATCAGCTGAAATGATTGACAATTTTATTTTATTTTTTTTTTGCTTTTTTATTCTTGAATAAATTCCGTGTTTGTGACAAAATCAATTGAATCAATGACTCACTGATGAATACAGTCATAGCATCCAAATATGCATAACATCCATCCTAAAATAGTATGTGAGCTTCAGAAGAAGTACTGCATGTCCCAAAGCGTAGCATTTTGAAAACAGTAAGTATCCAGGCGGTCTACTATTTCTGGCAGATTTTTGAAAACTGAATACATACACACTCCAATGCAGGGGTCAAACTTGATCCTGAATGGCCGGTGTCCGACAGAGTTTAGCACCAACTTGCTCCAACACTTGCTTTTATTCAAGTGTACCTATTAAGGTAAGATCAAGTGTAGGTAAGTTTCAGGTGTGTTTGATTAGGGTTGGTGCAAAACTCTGCAGGGACAACGGCCCTCCAGGACAGAACCTGATGACTCTAATAGTTAATATTGTAAATAACCCATTATACTTATAGGAGAAGGATTCAGTTCAGTATTACAAACACTACACAAGGCTGAACATGACTACAATGCAACAACAATAACACAAGCAGATTCAGTTATTAATAATAGGCCCTTTCGCAGCGCTTTAGTTCCAGAACTAAAGTAGTACAGTCCTAAAGTGCTGGGATGATTTTGGTACTACGAACTGACAGGTATAAGCAGGTCTACCGTGACACCGTTTGAGTGCAGTGTTTAACAAGGGAAACAAAGAAGAACATATAAAAGAACAATGTTAGCAACAGAAGGATGGAGCAAGCTGTAATCGGAGAAATGTTTTTGTTGTGAAAGTCGTCATTGCGTGTCCGTTATTGTGAAAGTAGCAAGACATGCGTCAAGTGATTAAAAGAATGGAAAAGATGAGTACAGAGAAGAATCTTAAAGGTCAGCTGGCAGCGCTACATGTCATTGAGGCTGACACAAGCAGAAAACACCATAGACGAAGTCTTCAGGTAAGTGTTATTTACAAAAGGAGTGTTTACACATTATATCTTTACAGTGTTTTAAATCATGGCAGGTGAGGGTGTTTTCATATGCGTTTAGCCAGTCCGCGTACACTTATATTATTACTCATAGTTCCTAGAACTTTAGACTCTACTCTGAAGTACAAGCTAGTTTAGTTCCTCCAAATGGAGTTCCCTGGAACTAAAATCATTCCTAGTTCCTGCCTTGCGAACACGTCAAAAAGTTGGTAGTTCCATAATTAGTTTGGGAATTATGAAATGATTCTTGTGACGTGAAAGGCCCTAATATTAATTTAATGTTATTTGTTTTATATTTCATTAGCAACAACATTGTAAACCCTACAAGATACAGACAGCGTAACAGCAAAACAAAAAAGTCTGGCAACTATTACATACATAATTTTGCAAAAAACATGAGCAGAGTTCTCTACATGGAAGAACCAGTATGAATTATGTATTAGGGCTGCACAATTGAGAAAAAAACCTAATTGCGTTTTTTTCTGACAAATATTGCGATTGCGATGCGATTTTCGATTTTTGCAGTTAGCACTCTTTTGCTTCACTTCGTTATTTGTGAATCCAAAATAAGTCCAAACAGCTGAAGCACCACCCTACTTGTTAACCAAGTGCTCCCCCGCTTCCTTTCCCGTCACCGAAGAAGTGCCTTCGGCCATTTCTTGCAGTTACAAGCTTTTTCTATTGGCACAAATCGAGGTACACGTTGTGTGTTAGCTGCTTTGCTGCTGACAGAAAGCCGGTGCACTGCATACAACCTTGTTTGCATTGCCATTTCTAATTGGCCAGCAGACCAGGAACGCAAGATTTGACCATTTTGATTGGCTAATAGGTTTGTCACTCAAATGTCAGAGGCGGGGGAAAAATCCTAAAGTTAGGTTATCGAGGGAGTTAAAACATCAATATCGAAGCAATAAAGGTTAATCGTGCAGCCCTATTATTTTCAGTATACAAGGATGCGAACAGTGACAGGATGACTCAAAGGCCAGTTTACACTGACACAAACTCTTCTATTATTACATTCTTCTTCTACTCTTCTACTATAGCAATATCTACTACATTTCACAAATACTTCATACTTTTTAGGGTGCAGTATAAGTAGGTGAAATGGGACACAGCAAGTCACTTGTTTCATTCCTGAATCAGTTTACACAAACAAACCTGTTAAATTATTGATTTACAGACAGTTTCATTCCTGAATCAAGCATCACTTGAAAAATAATTTATCGCTGATAAAGAAAGTCACTTATTTCATTGCTGAAGGAATTAGTGTTTTTGAACAGATCAGCTGAACTAATTATTCAGTGACTCAACACATAACAGGAAATTGCCACCACCTACTGGCATAAAATTTTATAAAGACTCACTGACTTTCTTTGCGTTTGTATATAGCATAGTAAATGCTCTGAGACTAGGGAGTATGGC
>JAUCMT010000069.1:277173-300517 GCA_032357475.1 Enteromius thamalakanensis
ATACATAATTTTGCAAAAAACATGAGCAGAGTTCTCTACATGGAAGAACCAGTATGAATTATGTATTAGGGCTGCACGATTGAGAAAAAAACCTAATTGCGTTTTTTTTCTGACAAATATTGCGATTGCTATGCGATTTTCGCATTTAGCACTCTTTTGCTCCACGTCGTTCTTCGTGAATCCAAAATAAGTCCAAACAGCTGAAGCACCACCCTTCTTGTTAACCAAGTGCTCCCCCGCTTTCTCTCCCGTCACCGAAGAAGTGCCTTCGGCCATTTCTTGCAGTAACAAGCTTTTTCTATTGGCACAAATCGAGGTACACACAACATACAACCTTGTTTGCATTGCCATTTCTCATTGGCCAGCAGACCAGGAACACGAGATTTCAGAGGCGGGGGAAAAAAAAAATCGCAGACTCCTGAGGTTAGGTTATTGAGGGAGTTAAAACCTCAATATCGATGCAATAAAGGTTAAACGTGCAGCCCTATTAATTACACAAGGATGCGAACAGTGACAGGATGACTCAAAGGCCAGTTTACACTGACTCTTCTACTATTACATTTTTCTTCTACTCTTCTACTATACTATAGACCGTTTGACTATTTTTCAGTATCACTTGAAAAATAATTTATCGCTGATGAAGAAAGTCACTTGTTTCATTGCTGAAGGAATAGTGTTTTTGAACAGATCAGCTGAACTAATTATTCAGTGACTCACTACATAACAGGAAATTGCCACCACCTACTGGCATAAAATTTTATAAAGATATACAATCTTTGCGTTTGTATATAGCATAGTAAATGCTCTGAGACTAGGGAGTATGGCTAGATACACATGACCACTTAACAGATCTAAATGGACTGCTATGACTGCCAAAAACACAAGCAGGAATGCAAAAGCACAAGCCATCCATGGCACAGGTCTGCCAACAATATGCCAGCTCTGTGTGTCATCCTACCCCCAAACATACTCATGTGCTGCTGTAACAGAGACACATGTGGTCAGACGCTCACAGCATGGGCTGTCACCACACACACAAACACACGGCGAAATTAGACAGCGAGACTGAGACGGCAAGACTCCTAGCAGGGAGCATGGCTATTCACACACAAACATGTCAGACAGTTTGAGCTTCAGTCTACCTTCTTTCACCCTCTGTTTTCTGCATCAGTGTCTCTAAGGCTGTTATTATTTCTGAAGCATCCGTGACAGTGGATGAAGGTGCGGAGCGGTTCCTCCAGTACTGTATGCATGTGTGTTTAAAACCTATTGCTGTTTTTACCTCGCCTCATTTCAGGTGTCTAAAAGAGGTGAAAAAACAACCTTGACAAACTTGTTCCATTGGCACATCAATAGGATTTTTAAAACCCTTGAAAAAAAAAAAACACACACTGAAGAGACACACACACACACATGTTCCTCTTCTATCTGCCTTACCTCAGTAAGACCAATAATCTGCTGTCAAAGCCGTTCTGATGACTTGGTCACCTGTAATGATTTTGCAATGTCATCGACTAATACATTAGCTCAAGGTCCTCCTCTGATGTGTTAAACACAGGTTTTAAGATGGAAAGAGCAGCCGTTTGTCGACGCTCCCTTCAGAAGTCTTTGAATATTTCCTGTTGATCAAATAATTGGAACAATTTGGTGACCTGGGAGGACAAGGCAGCGATTGGCCCAGAGTTTTGGGAGGTGACAGAAACCAGTGATCAGTTTAGCTGTTACATCTCAAAGTGAGATAAAACAGTGGTGTTTATGAGACACATGAGGGAGATTGAGAGAGAGAAAGGGAGTAAAGAAAGAGAATTAGACCATAGATATACCATTTCAATTCGGTAAAATGTGATAAAGTGATCATGAGAACCAGTCCAAAAAAGTTCCCTTTTAATCCAAACATGAATAATAATAATAAAAAAAATAAAAACAAACTTAAAATCGCTGAACTGAAGGTACAGTAGTCTGCTTAATCGAGTGTGGAAGGAGTTTTTTCCAGTGTGCTGGAAAAGACCATTATTCACTCAACAAGGTTATTATTCATATCAATACATCATTACACACTCAACACTCGCTGCCTCATCGTGCAAGGCAGACTTAGATATTCATAATGCTTTCATAAAAGATAAAGGCGAAACAAAACCCAAGACAAAGATTTCTGTCACATCCAATTAGAAAGGTAATTTCTCATATTATTCTAATCAATCTTTCTTGTAATGACGAACATCATTCTGCAATCCTAAAACACTAATCAAAAGCCAAATACACAGCTTCTAGTACAAATCTCAAGGCCTGGATTAGATAATTCCATATATGGAAGGACTCCAAGCGCGGGTCTAAGTGTTATGCATTAAAGCAAATCAAATCTTGTTGTCATTTACCCATGCAAATAACAGAAGTCCATATTTTTCCTCTTGTTGTGAGAGCATCAACGGATATTTTTCATGTGCAAGTTTATCCTCTCGGTCTCAGACATAACGGACTTCCTCCAAATCACACATGCTGCTGAGAGAGCCATGCTACACTAGGCTGATTAACCAAACTCATCACGCAGGCATGATTTACCCATCAGGAACTCCGCCTCTGTTAGTCATCCTCGCAATCACACTCGCACCATCCTCGCAAGTGCAACTTCATTCTTGCAGTAAGGTCACTTGTAATAGGCAGCTGGAGGAAATGAGCAGGTTCTTTGATTGAGCATTTTCAAGGTTTTCTTATTTCCTCTTGTTGCCCATTAAAACACGCTCTATAAATAGACTTTAATGAAAAATTTTCCTCTGAATGTCGAGAGAGAGAGAGAGAGAGAGAGAGGAAAGCAGAGACTGAGATGGAAGAAAAATTAAGCAAGTTAGAATAAGAGGCCGTGGCTCTCTAAATTACTCATCAGTAACGTGACCCACGGCTGCCAGTTGTGAAGGTGATCAGCTCCATATGCTGAGACTCTTAGCACATAACTGCTTATGACTGTTATTATAAGGCCAGCCAAAAGTGGATGGCTTAATCTGTGCAAAGCTCAAGAGCGCCGAGACAAAAGTCATTCTTCAGAGATGGTTCATCAGTTGACAGATTGACAGACGCAAAAAAAAAAAAAATCAAACGACTGCGTGATGACAGTAACTGATCATGTGTACGTTACTCTCACGACAGAGGCATCGGATGAAACCAATGAAGAAAACCTTTTCTTTTATAAAAACACACAGAGATGATCTACAAGCACATTAGATGTTAAACAGATGTTGTGGGTGCCAATGGGTCAAGGGGTGTTCCTGGTTAAGAAGACCCAATTAGCTCATCAGTTGATTTCTACACCATTTAGCTGCCAAAATAGAGTTATTTTTTTATTAGTTGTGAATATGCGTGCACGCATGCACGCACACACAAGCTCAAAAATATGGTGTTGGGAAGATTTTATACATATTAAGCTCAGCAAGGCTGCATTTATTTGATCAAACAAACAGCAAAAACAGACTTGTCATATAATCTGTAATTAAAAATAACTTTTTATATTTAAATACATTTTCAAATGTCATTTAATTTATTCAATATCTACTATAGGTTGAAAAATACTTTTGTTGAAACCATGATACATTTTTTACAGAATTCTTCGATGAATAGACATTATTTATTGTTTAGTATTTCTTGTATAAAATATTTCCTATCAATTTTGATCAATTTAGTGCAGTCTTATGATGTATGTGCAAATGTACAATTTTCAGGTCTTGAACTTGAGGGTCCACCTGTGCCCGCCAAATAATGGCCATTTAGATGAATGGAAGTGATAGATTTTTCAAGGTATTATAGATCTCCTTGGTGCATGACACCAACATATTAAGCTTTTCCGAACACAATCTGACATACCATAACTTTTTCAATTTTCATTAAAATAAGTTTACGGTTCAGATCATTTCAGCAGAATCTAAGCTCTAGCCATGAAGGCAGACTTGAAAAAACAAACACAAAGACCCAGGCCGAGACAGAGCGAGTGTTTGACACAAAGTCACTTAAACTGGCGTGAAAACATAAACAACGATACACACTCTCTTCAACTCGCCGCTCAAATGAACATAAATTACAGAGAACCAAATGGCTGTGTTTGCTGTAGATTTGGCAGGGAGAAAGATTGGAGGAGGAAAAGACAGCAAAAAGAACAGCAGCGAGGTCATTAAAACACAATTAGCCACAATTATCACTGCTGATTTATGCCACCTGTGAGTATACCAGCAGGAAGAAGATGCGTGTTAAACAGGGCAACAGGGTTATTAAACATCCAATTATGAATGCACACACACAAACACATAGTGGGACTCAAAACAAACACGGAGTCGGTGATGTTTCACTCCCTTTATATATTCGGACTGTTATACTGACCCTTCAATGACCTGCTCGGTAAACATTCAGTGTTGCTTTAACCCTGTTGCATTACAGTTCCATCATTAACAGGTATTATTGTTGAAAAAGGAAAATTGGGTCTCATTAAGGTAATAATGGCTGAGGAATGCCAGGGTTTGTGCTGAAAACTGGACAGGCCTGACTTGAATGGAAATAAGTAAGAATGACAGGAAAGTAAATGGGAATGGGTGGAGGTAAAAGGGAATGAGCAGGAGAGGGAAGTCGAGGCCTGGGATAAAACGCTGGATACAATCATTCATGTCTCCTGCAGTATGACCCTGAAAGCTAGAAACGGTCATTTTATATCCAATGGGAGAACACACTCCAAAGAAGGTTTCCAACATCAAGTGATTTTTCCATCCTAGCTGAAAACTAAATACTGCACAAAGCAACTAAAAATGGCAGCTAATCAAAACCAATTTTATTTTTAATATTATTTAAAATGGGCTTTTAGAATAATATGATTCATCAATGGTTGAGGCTACTGAGTTTATCTCTTTAAGTATCAAAGACTGAAATCGATGCGTGTCTCTGTGGTTTCACACACTAGATTATCCATCGGTTGTCTTATAAGTGTTGCCTGTGTACCCCACAAAAGAAACATCACTTTCAGAAGTCGGATCTTGTTCCTTCACCTACATGAGGAAATGCCTTCAAAAGACCAGCAGACCTCAGTACACAAAGAACACAGTGTGTGTTAATGTGTGCGCTCGAGCACCTCCTGTGCACCCTGTAACAGGATATAGACAGAAACATGGATACTTGGGAAAAATCAGAGCACACTATGCAGAGGAAGGAATGAAAGATTAGGAAAAACAGAAAAAAGGAGGAGAGAGACCTGTACCCCAGACTTACATAATGACCAGTAATAAACTCTAACCCCAATACTGCACTTCAAATATTCTTTAAATGATTCATTTGTCTATTAATAAATGCATTCATTATAAAATTAAAAAAAAAAAAAAAAAGTTTATCCTGTTGACAAGGGTGTAGGAATGTATGAATGAACCTTTTACGAATAGGCTGAAATATACTGTATCATTCTATTACTGAACTCAGCAGGTACCGAGGGAGATGAGTGACACATTAGCTCTCAGGTCAACATTACACTCTGATGGTGCACGTCAGTGTCTGTCCTCAATATCTCACTGGAGAGAACGTTCTCTTCCACTCTGCGCCATCAGGGCCATGATATATTTCTCCAGAGCACACAAATGTATCGAAAAAGTGCTATCATGTGTGCTCCCACCTTTCATCCTGCTCTAATTTGTGCTTCCATTATTTCTAGAAAGTGACTACAAGTACAAATGCAGGTAGAAATGGAAATTAGGTTATCATCCATTACATTACATACCCTTTCTGCAAGTCATTAACATACAAGTTCTAATAACATATGAATCCTATTGACATCAAGAACCAACAATTACCTTTCGGAAATATTTAACATCAAAATAGGATTTTCTAATAAAGCTGCTGAAGAGGAAACATTAACGAAGCCTTGTGTCATCAACCAATGAGAGGTCAAAGAGGAAATGAGAACAGTGTGAACTTTTATAGGACAGAATGTCTGTTGGCTGTGCTTGTGTTCCAAGGCTCAACATGACAAATCTATGCTCAGACATTCAAAAACCTTTTTTTCCCCAAAGTAGTAAGTCTTGTTTTGGCTTCACGGTCTCTGAGACGTGGTCTTCTACGACTGTATAGATTTCATTGCCATGAACAGTCAAAAGCAATAAGCCAAAACACGTCTGTGTTTTAGGACATTCTCCATGCTTCACTGACATTGTCCTAGGGTACTGAAGCTGTTTGATAAGAATCACACAAAACTTTGGCCATTTATTTCGGTCGGTTCACTTTCTTAAAAAAAAAAAAAAGATTATCTACTGCACAACTAGCCCAACACTATATTCAAATAGAACAGAAGCCAGATTACTACAGCTCTCAGGATGAGCAACATGGAGATTAAAGAAGACTACTACATCAAAAAGACAAATTGTATAGTTAGGGATGAAAGATTTTGTTGGGCAGGCTCCATCTTAAAAGTGCAATAAGCACCCAGATGAGAATATGCTCGCCAAAACAAACCTTGCAATGAAAAGAGTGCACACCCAATCTATAGCCAAATCATCTTACTGGCAAACGTCTGTTCTGTCTACTCTTCTTCTATTACTCAGTCTGAAAATCTGGAGAGAATATACACACTTTATCTATCCAACACAGTCTTTCGCCTTCCTATAGACCTTTCAGTAACCTTATCCAAAATGACACATTCTTTCAATAAAATCCACCACTGAGCTCACTTCGGTTGCTGTTGCCGTCACCCCACATGTACGCTGATCCAAGCCCAATTATTTCAGCATCCTGCCTTTGCTGCTAATAAATCAGCAAGACGAAGTTACCAAATTGTGGGGAGAGCATTTGAGGATTTGGGTCCCATCCTTGAAGTGCTTGAACCCCCTCCACTTTCTCCTCATTACTCCCCTTACTAAAAAACGCATGATGTCATGGGCTGAAAAATGATAGCAATTAATCAGAGCTACTGAATCCTACCCATTCGACTAATCACAATTATACAAACCGATGAATCATCCGCAGAGGCCTGCTAACTACCACACACCAGAGAATGAAAGAGAAACTGAAGCTCAACTTTGCAGTGCTTTTGTCATAATGACTGCACAGGCTGTCTGCACCCGATATATACAATTTCAAGTTCAAATCAGAGAGGAAAAAAAATAAAATAAAGAATTGACATTTACCTTCTTGTCTGAAAAACAGCTAGGGGTTTTGGAAGGGCAGCCAGCATCTAAAATTGCTGAGGACTTGGGCCACAGGTCACATTATACCCAACCAAAGCCCAGTGTTTATTGAGAGGAAAAGAGAGATTTTGCATTTCATTTCACAATAAAATTGAATGCTGATCAATTACAGATGTTAAATCTGAATCCTGAATGCATCTGATCCGGAACGCATTTGAAAGTTCGTTATTACAGGAACATCCCAGCTGAAGATAATGAGGAAATCACGTCGCTCCGCTTATGGACAAGTGCATTCTAACAACTAAATAATGACACACACGTGCACTGCTCTCTCAGGTCTCCACTAACAAGAAGATACAAATGATCACTTTGATGGTTCGGAAAATGACCATGAATCGTACGATACGCGAATCGTTACACCCCTAATTAACATATTGGCTGTTTATCGGTGCTTATAAAGCACATATTGTGCATGAACATATTTTACATCCCTAATGCTACCCAATACCTAAACTTAGCTACCTTATTAACTATTAAGCAGCAAATTAGGAGTTTGAGGCAAAAATCGTAGTTGTAATTCTGAGAATTGGACGTTAAAATGAAGTGCAACCAAAAAAAACCATAACAAATATAGTAATGTTTCCCTATATTTTAAAATGCAATTCATTGCTCTGGAAAATTTTTGGCAATTGTTTTAGTGTCCAATCACCTTAAGAAATCATTTTTATATGCTGACTTGGCATTCAAGACACTTTTTCAATGCGGGATGTGGTGCTGATTAATATTTGTGTGGAAACCTTTTTTCCCCCCCTCCACAATTCTTTCACAAATAGAAAGCATTTATTTGAATAAAAAAAGTGTTACGGTTACTTTTGATCAACTTAAAGCATCATTGCTAAAAAAAAAAACAAAACCCCAAAAAACACTTACTTACCTCAAACATTCTGATACGTCCAGAAATTATAAAGCCAATATTTGTCCAGGAGTATATGTGTTAGATTTTTCTTCCCACAAGCACTTTAGTCTAGCATTTTTGTTCTTATGTAGTAAAAGAAATCTAATACATTGGCAAACCACTCAACAACTGCTCAGCTAAATACAAAAAGATTCAATATGTCATTCTGGGATTCTCGAAACTCGAGAATGCCAATAGATGTCAATGCTCATTCATTGTCACTTTCAAGTACAGTACAGCCTCAAGCTTGAATCCAAACAGGTTTGTGCAGCTGATGACTGCACGAGTAAACAGAGGTCTTGATTCTGACAGCTCGCAGAGAAATGAGATGAAATGGAGGAGCGAAAGTTGGCCAGAAATCTAGTCTAGAGAGAGCTGTGAACGATACATAAGGGAAAGAGGAACAGACACATACATCTAAACGCCGCAGGAGACCGCTGGACATAAAGCGGGTGAGAGCGTCTATAAGGTAATGCGGAATGTGGCTTGTGTCATGTTTATATGGAGGATATGTGGTCACTCAGGAACTAGAGGATAAGGGCGAACAGGCAGCGCGAGCCAAACACATCACTGACACTATCGCGCGAGTGCGTTCGTATTTATGTGCTTCATGTTCACAAGAGTGTTTTCCACTACGTGAGCTTGAATTATGGCAGCCCCTGTGTGTCTGGCTTTGACAGCATGTGGAAATTTGCATGTGTTTGTAAGTGTGTGTGAGAAGGAAGTTCTCTCACCAAAGGCTCTTTATTCTTGACCAGTCGAATGATCTTGACAGAATCTTCTTCATCATCAATGTCATCTGGCAGTGGAGGAAGTTCTGGATCGTAACTCTTCCTGGCCACGGTATCATGAACAGACAACAAACTCTGCAACGAGAATGAGTTGTACACATAAAAACCCACAGAAGCTCACGCAGTAAGACAAACAGTAGTCGTTTGACTGATTTTGTGTAGCTACTCGTTTTGGCTAATCATTCCAGCCTTCATACTCCAAGCATCTGCTTGAATCCTATAGTATAAATCATGGAGCTTTAGAGGTCTGCTTTAGATTACTACCTCCTACTGACAAATAAAGCTGCTTTTGAATTGATTACAGTCACTATTTCTCTACAACCCTCTTTGGCAATGTTGTTTGTTAAAGTGTCTCCAGCAGGGGAAAAAAAAGGTATTGAATCAAAACCAAGCCCAATCATATTGTCATCTTTCATTTGATTAGATTATTATGAGTATTACGAGTACCCCGCTGGGAGTACGGCAACATTGCTGTCAGCTTCCAAGGGGTGAGGACACTTTATGGCAGACGGATGGACAGAAGGCAATGAAGTTCTCAGCCATTTCAGATATTTCACACCTCGGGTCTCAGAGAACGAGGTATAGCAACAGAATGACGGCATTCAGAGATTCATTACTGAACTGCTTTAACGATGCTGTGTGTCAAATGCAGCTGGAAACACTTTTTCTTGCTCCTTTTCTCCCTCGCATTTCCAATATAAAACCATCTTCTAGTTGTGTGCCAGAGATAAAAAAAATGGGAGGGAAGAGAAAAGAAAAGAAAAGTTAAAAAAAAAAAAAGAGAGAGAAAAGAGACAAGACAGAGAGGAGAAGAAAAGTGTCTGTTTTATGACATGGGATTAAGCTCCAGAACAACACTCAACATGTGGCTAAAGCAGAACAGATGGGAGAGAGAGAAAGAGAGAGAGAGAAAGAGAGAGGGGAAACAAACAGGGAGAGGGAGTGCGTCATGTGTCTAGTAAGCGGGTCAATTTCAAACCCAGTTTAACTGAAAATTACACATTAGATATAGACGATAATTCATTTGTTTTTGGTCTAAACACATCATAAATTGAATAAAAAAAAAAAAAAAGTTGAATCTGAATCACTGTCAGTCAGTCTACACATTGCTGCTAAATCCCCTGCTAAAGAAATCTTTTTCCTTTTTTTTTTTTTTACCTGAAAGTGAGTTTGTAATCATAAAACGACAAAAATAATTACAAGAAAATTTGCTTTTTTCCTCAAAGGATGCAAAAAACAAAGTGTGATCCGAACTCTGCATAAATGACTTAAACAATTCACTAGAAAATGGGTTCATCCCACTCATTCATTGTATGTGACTCACTTCCTGAATGGCAAATTTTCATTAATTTTTGTCTGGTACATTTTGAAATTAATTCTGATTAGCTCGTCATTTGACAAAGTGTAGAAAAAGATACACATTTGCAACAGTCTACTTATTTAATACAATTTAATAAAGACCTACCACTGTGATACAAATTTGGCTCTCGTTGTAAAATAAACCTGAATACTCACTGGACTATACATCTGCCAATCAAACACATCCACACACTGTGTTTTCAGATAAGCAGTATATTATGATATGTAAACAACTTCAAACAACCACAGACACCAAAAAGCGCTTTTTACAATCCCTTTAGGGTACAATGTTGTTTGTGTCTACACTAAACACAGCTCTTCAGATTAGATTGAACGGTGCAGTTGTTTTAAGCAAACTTGAAATGGAACATTTTTAATTGCAACTGAGTTGCCATGCATTTCTTCTGTCCAAGTCCTCCTCCAGAAGACAAACAGACACACACATTGTGACCTGGATTCTTGCAGATGACCACATCTATTCTTCCACCAAGTTAAAAAAAAACCCTCAGATTGTGTTACGCTTGGACTTGAATAAAATGTCACAATATAAATATTATTAAAGCGTCAAAGCATTAACCATCTGCAACCACCTTGTTTTACCATTACACTCTTTGTCTTCTTTATTCTAAAGTTCAACATTAATGTGACGTGGATTCAGTTTTCTTAAAACAGCTTGCAAACAGAAAGCCACATGAAACAATGCACATGCATGCAGAGCTGAAGATTAATTTGTACATGGACGTGTACAATTCAAATACACACAACATGTCTTAGACACCCTACAAACATCTACATTGATTATCTCCATACTGGATGCTTAATTTTTCATGCTCATTTAATGCTCAGCTGGAACTTCAATAACAGTGCATCCCTGATATTACACACCACATAGCAACAGCTAAAAGATCAATTCAATACACCTTAGCAGATGCATAGTAATACCATAGAAAAGTTATTTAGTCTCTGTAACAACAAAACAGTTCAATAAATTCTTATGTATAGAGGTCACAAAAGCAATGAGTCAACCATCAACCGATGAGTCAAAATATATTTTGGGATTTTCCAGGAATGAAAAAAAAAGAAAAAAAAGAATTCTTTTATGAATTAAATTGTGTTCAAAAAGTTTTTTTTTTTGAAGCAGACATTTCCTAAAACTGAAAATTGGCAATACATCTGACTTCACTACTGTCTGTTTGAGGAAAGGAATATTTCAGGAAAATTATAGCATTTCCCTGCCTCTTCCATTTGATTAGTCTAATCTAAAAGACTGGTCATCACATTTCCCTGATGACTGAAATTGCGAGGCAGAGTAATAGCTTCGCTCTGTTCCCACAGAATCTGTCTACAGTCCAACAACTGACTATCCTGCCATGCATAACACACTCAAACACAGTCTCACACACGCACAGACAGAGGAATAAAGGGTGTTTTGTGGAGTTAAACTCTCTCCTGAGGCTGGAGGACTAGGGTCAACATCAGGCCAGGTGGCAAAAGAGTGAATTGAGGGTCAAAATCAGTAACTCATTTCTTCAGGTACTCTTGTCGTGTGTCTGTGTGAGCATGTTAATTAGTTATCCTGGGCCTCCTAGAATAACAAATTGCTGAACTTGTTTAAATAAAGTCTGGGAAATGTAACTGGGCATGCAGCTCTCATTAGGAAAGAGTTTGTCATCCGAACAGTCATTATTCAACCTGCTGAACTAACTACCCATACACATGCCTGCATAAAATCTACACACAGATTCGAAAGAAAAAAAAAAGGCAAAGTAATGCACTTCTATCTATTTTCCTACACAAACCAAGAGCCACTCATCTCGCTCAGACCAGAGCGGCTCTTAGTTTCCGCAACATGCGGGTTCCCATAATTGCCGCTTTCATCAATGTCTATATAAGTCTGTAAGCGGGTCTAATATGAGTAAAATGTGTTTTTTCATGTGTGAATCATACAGGAGGGAGGAGGAAAGAAATCATTTAATAGGTTCTGATTTATGTCTGGTCGAAGGGAATGGATCATTTCAACACTAATTGAGAGTGATACAGTTACTATCGTACAGAGACGCCATTCTAGTCCCCAGAAGCCATCTGCAAGCGCTTTACACAGCACCAGCAGACACTGGGTTATAGACATAAGAGGAAAGGAAAATAGACCAAAGAAAAGAAAAATACAGAGAGAAGAGCAGAAAGTACAATGTTGGTGTGGCCAGACTAGTTCAGATTAAAAGACAATTAACACTAACGTTCAAAAGTATGGTGTCAGTATGTTTCCTTAAAATAAGAAATTAATATTTTTAATATTTCATACATTTATTTTACAGCATATTATGATGTAACACTATTATATTGAACTATTCATCAAAATATAAAAAGATGTTATGCTTCAAAAAACATTAAGGTGACACAAAACTGAAAAAATATATAATTTTCTTTTTTTTTTTTACTAAAGAAAGATGTGTGTGTGTATATATGTATATATACACACACACACACCATCACTCTTTAGTAAAAAAATAAAAAAAAAAGAGCATACAAGAAAGATTTTAAAAAGACTGACAAGACATGAAAATTAGATTACATTTTAAAATATATTAAAATATAATAGTTTTGTAGTAGCATTTTATATAAAAACCAACGAAATGTATAAAAACCAAATACATTTTCAAGAAATAGAAATTATGTATCATCACTTAGTTAAAATTAGCTTTGATTACTAATATTATTTAAAAATGTTGAAAATAGTAATATTAAAGATTGATTACATATCCAGACTTTTAACTTGTTTTATTAACAACACTTTGTTATACATGTCGTTTTGTGTGGTTTTGTTTACTCTCTTACCTTTATGTGTGGTTTGGACAGTAGCTTGACAAGTTCTCTGATCTCATTGCTTACACTTCTTCCTTGAAGTTCCTCGGTCAACTGACAAAAACATTCAAGAAGGGTAGCAAGAGAGAGGGAAACAAACCAGAGAGCGAGAGAAAATGAGCATCGATAACATCCGTGAACACATGCATTGGTCATACAGACATGAACACACATATTATGAATAATTGGAGTATAAATGTCTCCCTTGCGGCAGGTAGCAGGTGGAGAGTGTGTGTGTGTGTGTATATGTTTAAGAGATTGAGAGATTTAGAGTAGCGCAGATGCTCACTAAATGAGGCACAGAGACACGTTGCCGTTTCTCTGAGCGAGGAAAGAGACAGAGAGAGAGATGGGCTTGTTCCCCAGATCCATTTGAAGTGTTACTCCTGGGCCACAACCTTATTACTGACCCCACTCACTCTGGTTCTGTGCGTGTGTGTGTGTGTGTGTGGAGAGAGTCTGCTGAAATGCTGTAATCAGTGTTTAAAGAATCACTCCCTTAGGATGTCAGTAGACTTTTCCAGTAACCAGCCGAATGGGAGGTGACATTCAACTGAGTAATTGTGACAGTGACCCTTAGAGAGACACATACACAAATAGCATCTTGTGTACAATAGATACATACCATTCACTGCAGCTGATGTCATAAGCAGAGAAAACATATGGAGAAAAACAGCATGTGCCAATCCGGAACCAGTCTTTTATGACTATGGTATTTGGACACTAGTGCATGCTTAAAAGGTATGAATACTCGTCATTTAAGTCTATAAATCTAGTCTTAATATCTAATAATCATTTAAACATGAACCCGGCAAATCCAGCTGTTAGAGCCCCATTGTATCCTGCATAAAATCACGTGTACTCTGAGCGTGACGGTCCATCTGTGTGAGTTGGATGTGGACAGGACATTTGTGCTGTCACTGGACAAGCATGAAAGATAAATTTTAAATGCTTGATTTCAAATTATGCTGCACTATTTCAAGTTTTCCACTATGTCATAGTTGTATCATATTTATTGTGTACTGCATGTAAAAACAGTGTTCTGCTCATTGAGAAAATATGATTCCCAGTTCCCCATTTTTACTAAATGCACTGTTTTCAACAGTTTATTTATCCAAAATATTGTAAAGAAAAAGAATGAATCTATTTATTTTAGTTTATTTTTTTAACCATAACTGATATTTTTCTGATTGATTAATACATCTTTTTCCTAATTAATTTAGTGAACATTATATAAAATTAACAAATGTCACAGCAGCAATTATATGCGTTTAAACCGTATTATTACTAATGGAATTTAAATCTTAAAAATTATATCAGATAACCAGAAGAAAATATCCATGCACCATTACTTTAAAGAAAACACTGGAAACTATTTACTGACAATTGTGTTTCACTGCTTGAGCAACCTATAAACTTGATAGAGTTTTGATAATATGGTGCAAAAACACAATTGCAGACTATTATTTATTACAAATCAGTTACATTGTCATGAAAAAGTGGCCTGTTTTTGTCTTACAAAAGAAATCTTTTCAAATTTCTTTTCAGCAAAAATCACAGCACATCTGGCTTATGACATCTGTATTGTGTGTGGCAATAGCATGATCATCTAAAATAACTCCACAAGCGGTTTCTATTAATCAATCAGGGACATCGTTTCGCCGCTCTGCAGTGTAATCTGACAGTTCTTATGCATTTGCTTGACTGACGTCTCCAGAACAGACTTCTGCATCTGAGAGGTATGACTAGAGAGGAGACTCATCCAGCAGGCTCTGCAGTGCTTCATTTTTCCACAGTCTAATGGAAGACACCCGGGACGTGATGAAGACGGTAATCTGGTGATTGTTTATATTCAGACCGAGACCTGCTTGTGGAAGTAGCATTCTTTACTGCCTACCTGTGGCCTGAATGAGAACTGCACACCTGCTGCTTAACTTCATACTGCTGTGTGTATTTCATCTCTGCAAATGTTTTCTGTGCAAATGTGTGTGTGTGAGGTGCTTGCCTGCTGCGTCAGTGCTAGACAGCATCTCAGGCCAGGCGGAGGTTAAAATGGCGTTTTATGCTACACTATAAATTAAAGCTCCATTAGCGAAACTTTACACTGGAATGAGCGGCGGCAGCAAACCCACTACAGTGTTCAAAACAGCAGCGCGCTGTATATTCCTCACAGCAACGGATGAATACGATACGTCTGAAAAAACACAGGAGGGGGCTCTGAGTAATTTGGTTGCTTTGGCTGTTCGACCCTTTGATGGACCTCATCCGCACGCACACGCAGATATCGGGTTCTCCGTGTGTGGGACCTTTAGGGACGCCGAAGGAAAGTGTAAATCTGAGGGGTGGATCTGAGCTGCAGGATGAGAAGTTTCTGTAACGGAAGTTGAGATTTATGGAAACCCAAGATGGCTGGTTGCCACCGCCCACTGAGACATGAGTGAACAGGAAACGGACGTGTACCAAAGCTGATTAGCTCTTCTCGGATGTAGATTTGAGCACAAACCTACAGTGTGTTTTAACACAGGTGGCAGCTTTTATTGCAAAAAAAGTTTGGAATGGTCCGGATATTCAAAGGATTTTTGCCCAGTGATGACCTGAGATGCTCTTCTCTGAAACGCCTTTGTGTTCTTTCCTTCTGTCTTTCCTCTCTCTGATCATATCCAGAGTAAACGCTTCAAAGTTTACATAGGTTTGTGTGTGCGCGTCTATGCGGCCACACACTGAGAGTTTAAACGTTGAGAGTTTAAACGTTGAGTGTTTTATAATACTGATGACTAATGTCTTATACAGACACACACACAATACTCCTCGCCTCATCTCGCACTCTCATCTGCAGCCCATCTACTTGTGTTCTCTGCCCTAGACATCAATCCATCTTTTTTCTTTCATTTAATGACAAGTCTTAAGTCTTAAGCTAGACATGCTGGGGAGACGTCTGTGTATGTGTTTTCACAGGCGCACATTGTGCATGTGTGCGCATGTTTATCCATGCAGAAGTGTGTAAAGTTTATGTGCATAAAGTGTTTTGGTTTTTAACAGGAAGTGTGTGCATGTGGTTCACTCACGTTTTGAGCCAGTGAGCCGGCGCTGTCCAGTACTGGAGTCGGAGCACGGTCTTCATAACACTGTAACTTCTCGTGGATCTAATAAGCAGTGAAACAGGAAACAGAGTGATCATTTAAAGTCAATGTGGAATCTAAACTGACCTCGTTTGCTTTCCTAATGTTTACTTTCCGATGTGCACTTTCCAATGTTTCTGGTCTTATTGTGAACTATTCATTTTTTACCTAAATAACCAATGTAATTTATAACATAATCTTTAAACAAATTCTGACAACAAATTACTTTTCCACTCACATCACACAGATATCAGATAATGTTAACCAATAGCCAAATTGGGAACTTACCATTGAAATTCTATGTGACACCATTAAGTCAATAATTATTTTTATTTTCAATTTCAATTATTTTCATTTTGTCAATAACAAACAGATGAAAAATTTTACAATTCTCTATAATAATAAATATAAATATATATATATAAATATATTTTTTTTAACTAAATTCAGATATTACAACATTATAAATGTACATATTTTCTAAATTTGCCAAATTATTTGCCATTACATTTAGACGTTTTAATAAATGAATAAGATTGACCAAGGTAAGGTAATAACTAAAAGAGGTAATGTAAAATGTATAACCAGTATGCATAAAGCATGCATAAAAAAAACAAACAAAAAACAAAAAAAAAATAATCAATAATATAAAATGTAGACATAAGTAGATTAAATACCGATTAACATACAAAATAAAAGTAGAATATGTGGAAGTATTCTGACACAAACTAAACAGCAAAGACTGTTTTCCGACATGTTTTTAACAGCTGTGTATTGTATTCAGGGCCGTGCACAGACCTTTTGAGGGGCATGTGCTGAAACTGAAAAAAGGGCACAATGTTGCACTTATTCAAACAAGATATTTTACCGTTACAAGACAAAGACGTTCATCTGCTTCTGCTCTATGACTCTGACTGACGTGTGCTCAGGGGGCGGAGTTGTTTGATTGACAGTTCGAGCGGTTCTAAGAGATTTGCTTTTTAATGTCTTTAATTGGTTAATTATTTGTTAAAAAAAGACAAACAAACGTAAAGGGTTACCAACAGCATTGATTAAAAAATAAATAAATAAATAAATCCCCCAAAATAAGGGCACTTCCGAGTCTAATTACAAAAAGGGCATGTGCTCTGCACAGGTTGAGCCTTATCTGTGCACGTGACTGATTGTAGTGGTTGTGTAATCTAATCTAATCTAATGCTTATCTGTTCAACCATTTCATTCTTGCTGAAATTGCGGTACCAGGACAACATAATGGTCAGGAGTCATCCAGAAGCTACCAGTACGTTTAGACTGAAATTTGTCCTGTGAAATGTTATGTAACAGCACAGAGCAGTGAAAGAGAAATTCAACTGCTACCAAGGGGACTAAATATTTATCAAGACAAGACTAACAACTCCGCCACCGGGTTGGTTTTCATAGTAAAGAGGAGAGGGAAGGGAACGCTATGAGCTTGGATCAACCGGGTCCGAGAGCGCCAAAGATGCAATTTTTCTGGATCATCTCTTCCAGGGCCGCGTGTGATGTGGTGAAGCTTGGCCGTGGTAAGAACGGTTGTCGGGACCCATGACGAACAATCTGTGCTTTCTTCGTCACCCCTTTCGCAACCCTCAAAAACGTACTGAACTCCAAACGGGGTCACCGTCTGTTACTACAGCAGCGGTGCAGAAGTGGAATCTCTCGCACACCGGCAAACACGCTCGCAGGCGAAGAAAAGAGACATAATATTTCTTATCCACTCAGACACACACAGACTCATACACACTTGGTGGAGGAGGAATGGAATGTGGGATCTGGTGAAGGATAGAACGTAACTGTCCGGTTCCTGCGCATTCCAGGGAGCGACATCTGTTTAGGCCGTCTGAGCCGTTGCGAAGCGGTTTTGCTCTGTACAGTTTAGATTCCATCAGAGGCTGAGTGAGATTCAATGCCTTTATTTACAGCTCGGGCCGTTCTCCAGATACCTGCCTGTCCACACAGGAGCGCCAGAGAGCAGACGTTTAAAATCCATTACAGAGCCCTTACACTGATCATAGCTCACGTTCCACAGTAAAGAGAGGGCAGGAAATGAGAGCAATGAATCAGAGTAATACCTTCAAGCATTAGTGCACTATTATTCCACTACATCACAGAGACCTTGCAGACCTATAAACAAATGCTTCAATTTTTCAAATTGCACAGTTGGATGAAGAACAATGTGAATCGGTCATGGCTGTATGGCTAGTTGAGGAGTTGATTAGTGACTGAATTCACCACATATAGCTTCAATATTTTTATGCTTTAAAAATAATATTTTGAACCCACAAAAGTTACACCTGCTTCAACATCCTTGAAACTGGTAGCATTCTGCCTGCTTTTGATCATGATGATGCATCTGATTTAAAAAGAAAGAAAAAAAAAACCCAGCTTCCTTTGACTAGCTATCATAAAATGGCTCTGGCTTGACACTTAAGTAATGAGGATTAAAACACATGAATAAACAGAGTAATGCTTCGGTAAACACTGTGTTTTGTTGTCAAGGTTCACATCACATGCTACAATGAAGCAGTGTCTAAATCCTCTTGGACCAGACGTTCAATACCCACAGGCCCTCGACAAAACACGAGCAGAGAACATAAGCAGGTGAGAGAAACGGCAGCCAGTCTGGCCTCTGGGCCCTCCAAGAGCATTCTGCAGCCAAACAAACACAGCTTTAAACACAATTACACTGAACGCTGACAGATACGGAGGAGAGGAAATTTGATGTGGAATTCAAGGAATATGACAACGGAGTGAGAAAAGGGGGGGATGAAAGGGGGGAGATGAGTATAGAAAGCGTCAAAGAAAAAGCTCAGTTAATGAGCTGCCTTGCTGGGTACTACCTACATTAAGTAAGCAGCTGCCATAAGACAGCATTCTAGGTGAAAAGAAACCTTATTTGTAACTGATTTGGAACAATTACACTAAAGTTCAGTTTGGGGTTAGTAAAAATCTTTTAAAAAAAGGGTTTTTAAAATGCTTATCCAGGGTGCTTTGTTTTACAGATTTTTGTCTTTTGGTAAATAATAGTAATATTGCAATATAAATAAATATCGTATTAGATTTCAAAGCTGAATTTAAAGCAGCCATTTGTCCATTCTTTTCATGGTGATCTCTGTTTATTGCATTTCCATTCATTTCAACACTGTAGTGCTTGCAGTAGCATGACTTAGTGGTTAGCAAAGTCAATCCCCTCAGAGCAAGGTGTATCCATAATAATATTAGAAAAGGCATAAACATTTGACACTACAGATTCTAAACTATCCATATTTAAATGGGTTTTGCACACACTGCATGCAGTAATACATTCCAGGACTTTCAGCCCCTTTTGCACATGTTCTGCTCTTTCTAGTTTCTAGCCTTTTTTTTTTTTTTTTTTTAGTTGTTGTTGTCATCTCTAGGGTATCTCTTACACACTCCAAATAACTGCACATTCTGATCAGATTACAAATAATGCTTATGACATATGAATGTGTCTGTGAAAGCTGATGTGTAGTTTGGGCTTGTAAAAACGTGTCCTTTTCGCACCTCTATTCATAATTTCCTTTGTAAAGCACTTTGAATCAAATGGTGTGTGATTCAAACTGGTTCAGACAGAGACAGAGGAGAGCAGTGAAGCTTTGCAGTCTTAAAAACAGACTAGTTGCTTTAAGATTTTGAATGTAAAAATACCTAAATATAAAATTATAAGATTGACTTTGAAATTACAAAGAAGAATGTTAAAAGTGTGTAACAGGAAAAAAACTTGAAAAAATATGTAATTATAAAAGTTATTTCCATAATACAGTGTACCGATTACTACAGGCTCTAATTATCACACAAATTTTTATTATATTTGTCAATATATTATAAAAATGTACAAAAGGTTATTTCATGCTATTTTTCAGAGGAATATGGGACTGAAGCTCTGTTAACATCTAAAGATCAGTAAATGGCCATACGTGCATCCACATACCCATGGACCTTAACCTCAAATAAATCAGGAAATTGGATAAAACTGGTGAAAAGCAACTTATTGAAAATCATAATACTGTACCACATGTACACAGAGTCAGAGAAATAGTGAGTTGTATGGCAATGGTATGTATTTGCAGTATAGCGTTTCTGCTCTGGGTTACTGCTAACATCCGTAATGTTCAAATTATATTGACCTCTTTTCTTCCGCTCGTCTCAAAGTGGCCAGAGCAGCTGGATCATGTAACCCTGATGGTGCGATGCATACCCCAAAACATCACCAGCAGACCAACTGCACATCATCACCTCACGCTTAAACCGATCGCAGACCTTCAGAGAGCAAGACAGGAAAGGCCTGCAGACAGATGGGCTTGACTGAGATGCCTGTCAAAGATGGATGTTTACACAAACCCCACCATACAGGACGGGTGCGACACATACCTTTTTAACTCATCTTTATGAAACTAAAGTTTAACAAATACACTGGTTAATGTTCTTGATAAATGATACATGTCAGAACATGTCAATAAAACTACCATTTAAACCAGTATATCTGTTCCAGAAATAAAGGGCAAACATCTTTGCAGTGATGTGTGGCATTCTCCATTTCTAATATCCAGTTTTACAACGATACGTGTGGTACTTGAAATGTGCTAATTTAGATTTATGAAAGCTACAGCACTGCGAACACAGCAAAAAGATCCGAAATTGGGAGACAGAGCACACATTTTCTTTATGAAAGAAGAAAAAAGGTGCCTGTCATGTAAAAGCAGTATATGATCTCAATAATATTCTTCCTTGCCCTTGCGTCTGTAACCAAGCACTATTGTGCTCTAATTGTGAGTATAATGTAATACGTCAGTGGCTTTATGGATTAAACATATACTACATATGTCTGCATTCCATCCCAAGCACATTCAGTATTCCTGACAAACGCACATGTGCGCTCACATAAAAAATACACACTCTCACTCAAGCATGTGTGTGTGCATAAAGATATGCATTTGTTGACTCTGGAGCTTGCCGAGTCCAGACACTGAATGCAGAAGGCTTGAATTACTCTGGGAATTTATTTTGGATGCAGAACACGGATTATAAAATATCGGAATCAGACACCAGCTGCTCTTTAAGAGACTTCGCAAACATTAATATGGTGGCTTGGTGTTAAGTAGGAAAATGTATAGCCGTAACTGCCAGCGACTGGGACTCCAACAAATACATTTTCACCGTCTCAGATTCAACAGTAGGGCAGACATATCCATCTGTGCTATAAACTGATAAGTAGATAAGTGAGAAATTTAAACTTCCTGATTCTATATGGAAAGCTTTAATATGGTTAGAACGTTTTGTTTTTTGACTGGGTTTGCCAAGGTCAAGTGAAATGAGGAAAATTAAAAAAATTCTCCATATGCAATACCTACATGCCTAAGTTCTCAGGTAGCACTATCCCCCAATGTTTCCATGGACCTCACAGCAGACTAATCGGTTACTACATTACTATAATATGTTGGAAACAGTTTCTTAATATTTGTAAGGAAACATTTTTAGTTCATGATAGTCTATGACACTCAAAACCAGAAATTTGATCTTATCAAAGGTTCTTATATACCATACTATACTATAGATTGTGAGAACAGCATTCCTTTCCATGGCCATTGATGTTACTGGATTGTAGTTAATGGGCACATTTCTACCTTAATTTTCCACAAGAAAAACGAAACAAGGCAAGATTGGCACCTCATACATGCTGTCAGTGGAAAAGCAGGTAAGAATAATCTTTTTTTGCTCGATTATGTCGACTTTTGTAAATAAAAGAGCAGACAATGCTGTTAAAGTCCTCAGACTAGAGACATGCGTGGGACAGATTTTTCAGTCCCGCTCCCGCCCGCAGTATTTCAGTTTTGTCCCGTTCCTGCCCACAAAAGCCTGCAGGTAAACAAGCAGTTTTATTTTCACCGCTTCTTCACGCTACTCTTATTTGTTTCACTTGCTTCCCTTTTGAATATAAATAAAAAGAAAAAGAAATGGAAAATAAACAAATGCCTCATTTTATTGGAGTTTAATGATGAATGATGAACATGGAGACGAAAGAGGGGCTTTTCAGAACATAGAAACACAGTTAGAAATAGGCTGACAATATTGCAATGAAACGAAATATAATAAACGTTGATTTCTGAAGTGGTCAAACAGAAAAGCATTTGGCCTAATACTGCTTCAGAACATGCGTTAGCCTTTTTTTTCTTCAGAAATGTAAAATAAATAAATAAATAAAAACAAGTACAACTTAGCTTCCATATGTGCTCTTCAGATATCGTGCCTCGGTGTGGTTCTAGAGTCATGAACCACGTGAGAATTAGCTTCCGAACTTGCGCCTGTAAATAGTTTTTACTTTATTCGTTCTTGTTGCTTTTTTGCAGTAGATAAATAACTAAATTTGTGTTTTTATGGAATTGGAATTAATTAATAAATCCATTTTGCAGGAGATAACTGTATATTCTCCCGCAACCCACACTGACATGAGGACCTTACCGCCCACATTCACCCGTCAAATCTTGTCCCGCGCAGCACTCGGTGCATTGGGTCCCGTGGATCCTGCGGTACTCCCGCGAGAGTGCAGGTTTCTACCTCAGACTCCTCAAAGGAGGTCACCTTAGCCCATCGCCCCACAGGTGTAACGTTTTTCCCCATATGGGCTGAATTAGAGCTGGGCAAAATGGCTGAAAACTGCGATATCAGTGTTTCATATCGGTCGATATTGATAATTATTGATATTTTTATGACCCATTTAAAAAGGACCAAAAGAAAAATATATTACATTTAAACATTTTATTTTAAACTTAACCTTCCTCTGATCATAATCCCCTTAGTTATTAAGACAGAAATGTCAACAACCATGAAAAACTCTAATAATTAAAAAGTAAACATAATGCCACTGCCTCCGTTATATCTTTGTACCGTTTAGATTCTTTGTCATAAGGCACGGATGCAGAGTACCTCTCAACGGTGGTCTGCTGCCACCAAAGACTCCCCGAGATGACTCTTTCTTCTTAAGTCACATTAAAGATTCGTTTAAATACCGTTTTATCGCCCAGCCCTAGGCTGAATACAGGAGTCTATGCTGAATCTTCTTTCCTCTTGTAATAACAAATA
>JAUCMT010000069.1:309235-322385 GCA_032357475.1 Enteromius thamalakanensis
CAAAATAAATAATATAAATAAAATAAACTTAAGTTAATAAAAGAACAAAAAACATAATTTGTATATTTATATTATATATATATATTTATAAATACAGAACCGATCAGGACTGGAATTTTTTTAGAATATAATATCATGACTGCAAAGGGTTTGGGAGGGGATGCACAGGATGATTGAGTTTGCAGTTGATGTAAGAGGAATTACAGTAATTTATCATATGACATCAACACCAGACCCTTATTCTCTCACATACACATTTTACAGGTAGTGGGTGGATGGGTCTCTCAGCCCAAGGACACCCCAGGGTAGTGAAATCAAATGCCACCAGGAAGCAAAACACCCACACACAAAAAACAGGATACATATGATGGGGTAAAAGAACAGCATTTTATGTCCATACAGAGAAATCAGACTAGAAGAGAACAGACACTGTGTGATGGAGAGTTTCAATGAGAGAGAACCAGGGGGAAAAAAAGGTCCAGAGGAGCCAGAAACAAGCTAATAAACTTAGTGGCAATCATCCTTAATTCATAGTGGGCTTTGGTGATTAAATCTCAATTTCCTGCCTTATGAATGAAACATTAAAAGTGTGCAAGAGTGTGTGTATTAGAGGGGGGGTTTGAGGGTCGGGTTATGTCAGGTGTCCAACAATAGCAAAGCAGCCAACAACACATCAAGAGCAGTGGCATAACATTCTGGGCACATGAGCCCTTGCGCACATCTTGACATGAGGGATGTAATGGTTCTAATCTATCAGATCCACAGTGGCTTACTGGGCTTTCAAAGTGTTCATTAAAAACCTGTTGGGCAAGACAGGATTGTGCACAGCAGACGTAACCTAACCACACCAAATGTCTCCCAGCAACCTTGTGCTCGTCCATCAGAGTTTTATACCCCAACTAGGCAGTAGTTCCTAATGGATTACATTCACATGGTAATCTCTTCTTTGTAAAGGAAATGAGACCGAGTGAGGGATGTGGGCAAAGAAAAAAAAAAGAATAATAAAAAGAGCGAGAGAAGGTGTGCATCCAAGTTACAAAGTATATATAAGTACAGTCTCCAAACACCAAAAACTCTTCCATTACAAAAAAAAAAAAAACTGGGGTCAGAATTTTTTTGGAAGGAAATTACTACAATTTTTCTGGAAGAATATATTAAATTGCTTAAAAGTGACAGAAAAAATTTATACTGCAGCAAATTTATATAAAATGGAAATCTTATTTACTATTTATGAATGTGCTTTCTTCTCAGAGAATCTTAAAGCAGAACAACTGTCTTCGTCCTGGGGACCCCCAGCGACTACATATTTAGTCTCTATCAGAGGTCACTACCAGTTCAAGTCTTGCAGATTCTACTAATGAGCAGAATCAGGTGTGTTAAATGAGGGAGACATACAAAAAAAAATGCTGTGTTTGGGGTTCCAGAGGACACGTTTGAGAACCACTGCATTAGATGTGCACTTTTACAAAATTATTATTATTGGAGGGTCAACCTAGAAGACCCTAACTGCTTCACTATAGGGGTAAGAGGTGTAAGATAAGGTACCTATCTCACTGCCGGTTCTGGTGGAGAGGGCCGGCATGGTGACTGGCAAATCTGCTTCCTTTCAACTTCACAACGTTACCACAAAAATCCAGCAGCTTTGGGGCTGGCCGACTCGACCCCAGGAAGAGTCTGCAAATCCTTGGTTATGTCATTGGCAAATCTATAAAACATAATAAAAGGTATAATTTGTTAGAACATTTTATTAAAAATACAGTTTTAAATTTAAGAATGCATGTACAAAGGTTACACAGAACAAGCTCTTTAAACTGACTCAAGCTTACGCTGCGATATCGGTGATATCTAATGAGTTCAAAAGACGAAAGGAACAGAGGAAGCAGGAAAGACACAGAGATACATTAGCCCCAAATGTTCCCGAAATCAATTCCAATTTCTGCTTTTTCCGTCCAGGGCCCTGTGCCTGCCCTGATCCGTGCCGCGGCACGCGAAAGCACCTGAAACCTTTATGTCACCCCAAAGACCTGTAACTAGTGGCCCGAAAGAACAAATGAAAAACTGAGAGATGGAAAGAGGAAGGTGGGGGCAACCATACTTGCTCTGCCTCTATATAGATCACACAGTATCGGGTTTGTGGAACAAGAAACCGTATGGAGAATAAAAAAAATAAAAAAAACACCTGATCGCAATGAACGGTATGCTGGAGATTCAATCATAGGCTGCTGAGCGATAATCAAAGCGCACTGCTGCCATCTAGTGGTGACATTACAGCTAATTACAGATTATAAAGAGCAGGCAGCCATCAGGTGGATCTGCAAGCTGAACCAAAAAGGACAGAAAAGGTGAATTTGAGAGAGACTTGTTTAAGAGGTACACACTTAAAGACACAGACTTGCTCTAAAGAAAACTGGCAAGAACACAGTAAAGATCAGATACTACACACAAACCCCCACAATTTAAGAGAAAGTTCACAGAAACAATACACACAAAAAAAATGTAAAACTTAAGGTCAGTTTGATACATTTCCCTCTTTATTGTTTGTTACATTTTCCTTCACTCTCTATTTCCTCTGACTTCTCTGTCGATCTTTCTATCTCCCTGTGCTCTTGTAAGTCCTGCCTGTGACTGGCTCGTGGCAGTCGTGCTGTTATTAAACGCATGGCGTATCATTGGTGTGCACATGCTGTTTTAAGAGCACACGCGCCTCGCTATTCCAATGTGCGCAAGTGTGTTTATACGTCTGTAAACTTCATACAGTAAAAAAAAAGAAAAAAAAGTTTAGTCTTCCAGTCAATAAAACACTTGGACTAATATTAATGCTGTGCTGTTTCTGACAGAACTAGCAAACCACTAACACACTTTTGCACTTGTACACAAATCAAGGACAAGGCGAGGATGAGGGGACTACATCAAGCTATTAAATTCAATACATTTTTTATTTTCTATTTGTTTAATACAAGTTAACCTGTCTCAACTGCAACAAAACACACAACATAGTAAAATAAATTATAGTCTGGCACCTACACAGGACATACATGAAAATATGAGTATTATGGGTATGTGTGAGAGTAAAATTTACAGTTTAATGTTTAAGGATTAGACCAAACTCCAAAACCTCACCCCTGTTCTGAAGTCGATTTATTTATTTTTTGTGGCAAACAAGATCATGCCAAAATGTTGTCAATTGAGCTTAATTTTTACAGAACCCAGAGCATTAATGTGTTATGCAAATGGCATATGCCTTTTCCTACTGCATGCAGCTATAAGGTTTAAGCCATTCCCCCACAAGAGAAATGTCAGGACCTTTTACATTTTATAAAAATGAGAGTAATTATTTTAGGTAATTGATATGGGCTCTAATATACTTGAGCATCACTGCTTCATAGAGAATATGTGAATCGCTAAATCAAGGGCACCAGGAGATCACTGAATCATCTCCAGGTGCATTAAGAGTCTTATAAAGTAGATCAGTAAATCAAGAGAATTACAGCATTTATGTTAGACTGAATGAGCCTCTAAAGCTCTAAAGATGATGTACTGGGAAAATGAATTATGACCAAGGGCTACTGGAAACGTGTGCAACGTCAGTGCTGTAATAAGAGCAGGTAAGGGCTAAATTCAGCTGTGCTGACTCATTGGTTGCATTTTACTGCTGAAATGTCATCTGAATAGACCCATATATTGTGTATATTCTGCATTTCGTGAGATGTATATTTAGAACTTAAAAGCTTGGGTTTTTTTAATGTTTTTCACACACCTTTTTCTCACTGTTTATCTTGTGCTCTGACACATCAGGTTTGCTGCAATAAAAACTCAGCAGAACTTTTCCACATAAAACAGGTATGTGTGTTTTATGGGTAAACTACAAAACGCTTCGCTGACTTCATACAATGAACCACTGGGAACACAATAAATTGCCACTTGCCAGTAACGCATCATAAGGCGCTCTGACTCTGAGTGTGTCTGCTAAAACTATAATAAAATGAAGTCACTTGGATGGGAGCCTATCTGTTGCTATGTTGGGCTCAAGGGGTCAGTAGTTGGCTGTTTGGATTTGGCAGTTATCCCCTGCTGGAAGATCTTACACCATTATGCTGGCAAACAGCATATTTAACTATTGACACATCAGATGAGTGTATTTTGATTAAATCATTTCTATAAGCAGTATTCAAATAGGAATAATAAAAAAAAAACATTAAGTGGATGTATAAGTAAATTTTGACAGTGTGAAACAGATGTGTATCTTTGCTTGTCTGCTGCAGTGGACTCACATGTATGAGGTCAAGGTTTGACTTTTGTTAGCATGGCCCTATTAGCCAGCTTTCTTATTAGGCATCATTTTCCATTGCAGGCTATTTACAAATGGCTGTCTATTCTGAAATGCTCCTAACAATGTTTTGAAAACAGCAAAAAGCCAGTTTTTTTTATACTCTTCTGGGTTTCCTATAGTTATTTTTGAATATGAAGCCAAGATAGGAGAAAGTGCATTGACATCAAAAAAGAAATCTGCTAAATCTGCTTTTGTACTGTAATTTAGTCTGCACATGCTGCACATATCAGCTCACAACTTCACACCTGCCTACTGACAACACACACACCCCTACATACCTGAACTACAGGAATAACGTGTTTCTATAAGTTTATTTCTTCTTCTCACTGTTGTAACAATCTGATAAGGGTAAAATATACGAATAATTATTTTTCTCTGTTTTGTGTGGTCAGTGGAGTTTATAAATTAAAAAATAAAATAAATAACTAGTCTAAATAACCAAAGCAGAAGAATCATCAATGTTGGAGTCCTAAAGCCAAGATGTATGCTTACACATTGTAACCACCAGGTGGAGATATAGCATAAATCTCCATTCACAAATCATGCACTCAAACATAGTGTACCACACACTCTCAGAAATAAAGTTACAAAAGCAGTCACTGGGGAGGTACTTTTTCAAAAAAGTAAAGGGCCCATTTGGGTACCTTGAAGGTACATGTTAGGTTAAAATATGTACACTTTAAGTACTAATAGGTACAAAAGTGTACCTTTTGAAAGAGTCCCACTCCAGTGACAGTATTTGTACCTCTATTTCTAGAGCACATAGTTGCAGATAAGTTAGCAAGGGTTAATTTATATAAAAAAATAAAATTGTTAAAAACTAGTAAAAAATCTGGAGAGCATGCATTAACGTGCTGTTTTGTATCCAAATTGTATCCCTTTCGAGGGACTGAAGGTCAATCAAAGTCTAAACAAAGAAATGGTTCAATAGTTTCAGCTAGCTCAAAGTTCATTTCTACTAGGCTTTGTTATGCACATGGTTAGAAGTGTGTGGGTGTCTGTCATCAAAGGAGCATTTGAGATTTGGAGCATTGTAAGAATCATTAAGGTGATGATTTGGGGTGTTTGTGTGAGAACAACAGCCCCATTCCTTCAATGAGAGTTGGGTGGAGTATTGTGTGTGACCGTCTCTATGGGCCCTCGGAGGCTGTGTGGAGTCATTAGGAGATGAATGATTTATTTAGGAGGACAGCTTCCAGAGGCACTCTGCCACCCCACCACACATCAGCGCTCACTCTATTCATTTATCTGTGGATTGGCACAGACGGTACACCACATGCGATTGAAAGCTTGAAGTGCACAGCGTTATCGAGACCGTTACAACAACACTAAAAGTGAAGCTGTGACCCAACTTGATTGAGCGCATTTCACTTGAGGGAGTCAGCTACTTTGGCTGATTTTTGAAACACCTCTACACTATCTCATCTTATCACCACAAGCATGCCATGTGATGATTCGAGAAAAAAAAATTTTAAATGGCATGCGAGTGGAAAGCAAGGTACAACACAGCAGTTAACAGCTTTTTTGCCGATCATGCAGTCAAAAAGGTTTTATTCTCTTATTTTTTTGCAATTTGAATTGAATTGTTTAAAGATGTCTCATCCACAATATATCAGAATTTAAGCCTAATTCAGACTACACTATTTTAGCCCAATTTTGGCACAATCTGCACTATGCTGTGAGGACTCATAAATGACAATGAGCATCAGGATGCAAGATTCAACCTTTCTTCTTGTGTAGTGTGTCATTGTGGTCGACAAGCCACCTCTGTGATGCAACATCAATACAAAGACTTGCAGGTTTCATTTTTTTTTCACCTTCGTCCAAGCTTTCAAAGAAGCATCAGGACAACGGCATCAGGCCTGTTAGGTGGAATTTTACAATGGAGGATTTAAATGTTTCTGGCGTTAATGCAATAATCCTATTGCATTTGTGTGTTGCCATGTCCAATTATTATAAGCAGCAATTACAGTAAGCATCTTTAGGCTTGTTCTTTGGACTTGGCTAATAAAGTTCCTAACTCCAGTTTACGGAGTTAATAAAGTAGGCAGGTGCAGGTTGATATTTGTTCCGTGGCCAATTTCCAAGAGAGAGCGTATTAACTTTTTTTTTAATAAATCTTTTTGTGTTTTTAAAATCATAAACTATGACAGGTCAATGTGACTAATAACACTAAGACACAGACATGCTGCCCACATGCTGTAAACATAAAGGCAGGACATCATTTTAATGACAGATGGCTGTGACATGTGTGGACGAAACACAAGGGAGTAGCAGAACGGATGGAATTAGTGGATTTCTACAGCCGTTTTGTGACTAACAGAGCTGCCACACAACTTTTGGACCTTTCATTACTATTAGGAGATCAAAATAGCTAGAAAACAAAAGTGAATAGACCCTAAGAGATCACAGCTATAGGGTAGAGTTTGTCAGACTGAGGGGCATTTTATTTTTATAATAAATTAGACTGGACCATACTTTCAGACTTTCTTATTTGTCATTGTAACTAAAACTATGATAACTTTGCTGAAGACATTTCACTTTTGTTTCACAGAAAAAACAAATACACAGCTCTTCCCCGACTCTACCCTATGTTCTTTATCCATGCAAACCAAATGTCCTATGCAACATGTTCATCTTTTTGTCTGCTTGACAGAAGGTACACAAATATGCATAGTACTATTATAGAGTAAATTTGTAGCTGCATGCACGAGGCGCCACAGGATTGATCCAAAAGCATAAAAAGCTTTCTATTTGACCAAAGATTAAGGTGATAGAGCGGCCAATTTGTCTCCAGCTCTGAAAACTACTGAGCACCTGTGGGGCATCCTCAAGTTGAAGTTAGAGAAGCATCAACACTGATCGGTGACGAGTTGAAAAGGGTGAAGCTCTAGTCAATTCCATACCCAGGATTATTAAGACAGTGCTTGATAACAAATAATAACCCTAAAAAATATTGATACTTTGGACATAGTGTTGACATGTCAATAATAGCTACATGTTTTTTAAAGGACAGTAAATATGTATTACTATACAAGCTGTACATTGACTACTATAAAATACATCTAAGGTTCATGTTTCATTTCTATTGAATTGACCCTTGAGAAGGATGTACCAAAATGCTGCTGAAAGGTGAGGGGGTGTACTCACTTTTGTGAAATACTGTTTATATATCCTTTTTCCCCCTCTCTTTCCTTCGGGTCACCTAGGTTCAGCTCACACTTGAATATTCAGAGGGGATAGTGTACTTAATTAGTAAATGAAACATGTTTGCAGGGATTCTCTCTTTAACCTCAATTTAATAATGGGAGTTCATTTCCCATCACACACACACGTCCTCAGGCTAATCCACATGCTAAGCCTCTTAGCATGAATACAAACAATGGCTGCAGGCCATTCTCCTTTCTAGTCCTTTCTCAGGAAAAATGTAAGACCCTCTTTAAATCAATGATAAGATCCATGAGATAAATAAAACACAAAGTTTACATTTGTAAACTCACGTTCGACACCAAAGTGCATCTCGTCACATCACTTCTCATTTTATTTTTCTCATTGCTTCTATACAAGTCCTTCTGTATTGAATCTCTTCTCTTCAGCTCCTGGGTTTTAATAAATTGTCATTTTTATTATTTGCATCATTAAATTGCATTATATTACAATATTCCAACTGTTATACAATTGAACCTGTTAGAGTTCTTTAGTCTGGGTGCTTGTAATTTTCCAGAAATGCTAAAAAAAGACAAGTAGTCAGTTTGTGTGACCTTAACAGCCATGATGCAAGCAACAACGCATCATTTTCTTCAAATCACATGAACACTAAACCTGTGGTGAAGTGGAACAAACAAGAAAAATCAATGAGAAAGACTGCATCAATCACTCTCTATGCATTTTACCTTTTAACCGTTTTAAGAATTATAATTAGATTTTGTAATTCTGTTCATTTCGAGTACCTGAAAATGTGCTTGCCCATATTTTGATTGAAAAATTAAACAACTGATGCTAAAGGCTGTTTAATTTCCATTAAAAGTACATTGGTATCCTAAAAATCATTCTTTGCAGAACTATACCGTGTAGATGGCAGGCACAAAGACCAACACTGCATTGCACACAGACCACAGAAATTCAAATGGTTATTTAACTCTACCAGCACTCGCCTCCTTTTCCTGCAGGCACAGAGACAATGAAAAAAGCACAAATATCAGAGCATGTTCAAACATCTCAGCGTCCCCAAAATCACCTCAGACCCCAGAGGGTTAATGCAATAGAAAAGTATCCTATAAAGACAAACATCTAGCCAATGCTATCCTTCCTAAATAACAAGGCAGAGAAACAAGGAAGTCAAGCAGACAGTTACCAATTAGATAAACTTGGGATTGGATGAGGTTACATAAAATGTAGCATTTTTTTATATATTAAAATAAAACAATTGGCCACAAAATGTTTCAAACCAAAACATGCCGGGCCTTGGCCTACTTACACAGAGTACAAAATCCTTCAGGTAGCAGAGCCTGTCAGGAGAAATAATTTCTGACCTTCTTCGCATTTTGTATAAAAAAATATTATATTTTGCAATGAAACAGAAGGCTTCCATGCAGATGCTAGATTGAATAGGTTATGCTTTGAGATCCAAGACAAATTTCGGAAAGAATTGCAATAAAGTGTATTTGGATTGAATAATTTAATTGAAAAACTAATCTTAAAGCTAACAGTTTTTATCAAGAACAATGCACTGTCACTTTAATTCGGCATAAGCAGCGCAGCAAAAATAGACATGTGAAAAAGTTGCGCGAGTAATTTACGTCAAGTAATTTTTTTGATCTGCGCTTTTGGGGTTCGCCGATCAAGCTATTTTTAGCCAATATCGGCCAATCATGATCGGTGGGATATAAATATCTTAATGCTTGTCGGGCTTGGTTACAGCTCTGTCGGACGCGGGCGAGGCTAGGACAGAAAAATGCGGCCCGATCCGCACTCTAGCTTGAGTGACTTCAAGGGGGAAACATTGCTGCCACTGTTGTCAATATATAAGCAAGCTGACATAGTAGTAGTAGTCGTCAAGTCCAAGTCTCAGGTAAGTCCCACTAAATAAATGTTATTTTTAGACAAAATATAACCCTTTATAGGGCAGTAACTGAAATCGATAACATTCCAGGGTTAAAATTATGAATTTTCTGAGGCCATTACAAGACTTTAAGCTTTTGTGACTTTTTGTGAAATTTAAGACAAAATTTTATGTTGTAAATCTAGGCCAATGAAATTACCATACATGGTTCCTTGTCAGTCTATGGCCATCTGTTTTCCCAAAAAGTGCATATATTTACAATGTTAAAAACACATATAATATATAAATAAATAAATAAAATGTATATAAACTTAATGAAATATTTATTTAGGAACATTTCCCCCACCCCCAATTATAGACATTATACTCACTGCTTCTGTAGGTGAGGCTGGATCATGAATGATTTGTTTGAACCAATGCATTTTGATTGACTGAAGACGCAGAGGGTTAATGTTACATTTAGTTCTGAAGAAAAATGCACCTTTTGATCACTCAGATGTTGGGGGTAAATGACTACTGCTATGTTTATTAATACATTCCAAAACAAAACACCTCAATCTCTTAGGAGTCTTGCTTGTCTTTGCATCTCGGGCTGATGACGGCTCAGTCAGGGTGGGTCAGAGTCTGTGTGACACGCTGCTGTCAATCAACTATTGTGGGCGTGGCCTATGTAGGTGTGACAACGATATTAAATGTTTGTACCAAAGTGTCTTTGACCTTTTTAAATATATTCTGTGTATTTCCACTAGATGTGTGCATGTCATTTAATATCTACCAGGTGATTAGGTCAAAGCTATCAGACATTGATCTCTACCTCTTTAGAGAGCAGTGGTTTATAAAGTTTATGGATTGGCCTTTTCAGCAGTTCAGCAGCACTTCATATGGAACAAACATTAGTGCATCTGAACTAAAGCCAGTAACTGCTATAGAAACACCAAAACTAGAGTCTGGTAGCAAGTGTATGTAAGAAGGAGATATCACTCGGCACCCAATACAGAAACAACAACAACATGCAGTTTCCAAATAATTAGACAAGATCAGACAAGATGTCTGATGGCTAGTCACCTATATCAACAAACAACCCAATAATAAGGTTGGTGACATCAGGCCAAACGTTGCTTCACAGTTTACACTTCTTTAGAATAACATGCAATGATCATCAAAAATCAGTACGAGTAAGACAAATGTAAATGTAAACAGAAGTTATTTTGATATGTTGACTTAAACTTCAAAAATTGTGCAAAACCCAGAACCGTGGGACCAAAGAAAAAGTGGAAGATACATTTTAGATCCCTTAAAATGGAAAGTTATGAAATCTACAAGCATTCCATCATAATTGTGCACAACTATAATCTGGTCTACAGTGAAAGAGGGGCGCAATTTAGTTTCAGACCCTCTGAGGGCTTTAACTGGACCATAGAACTTATGTGGCATGGGAAAAGCCCACAGTAGTTCAGAATGCATAAATGAGGTCACAACAGCTACATAACCTCTCTGACGTTGTAAACCGGGACAGCGGTCTACAGTAGTGCACTCTTATGAGGTGACTGTTTGAGAGCCTCATTGTCTAAACTATGAGACAGAAAGGGAGCAATAGATGTGTGTGTGTTAGTCCCCCTTCTTTATAATGGGCTCCTTTGTCTCTGAGTTTAAACAAAGCGAGCACTGGCTGCAGGGAGTTTCAGGGCCGCTGTCTTTTTTTTTGAATGAGAACTACTCACCCAAATCTGAGTGGAAGAGAGTAACACAATCAGACCTTCTCTTCAGCTTCACTTCCTTTCCCTCCCTCTCTATCCTCTCTAGCATTCTCTCATTTCTTTTGATTTTAATCTGTTTTAGGCCCTTACAAGAATAGCACTGTCTTCTAGAAATTCACCCTTGTCCCCTGATCAGAGGGCTTGGCCTTCCTCACACCCATACTATCATTACACCACAATCACATTCATGTCTTCCTTTTCTACATGTGCATGTAGGGTTTGGTGCCAAAAAACCTCTTGAACATTTAAATACATTACCTGTTCATATAGGAAACTATCATGGCCCACTTAACCAAAATAACTTTTGGTTCAGACACAAAATAGTTCATATGAACCTTTTACATTTTGCCATAATTTTCAAAGCAACAAAAACGTGAATAAAACACGAAAGATATGACTATAACTTTTTAACTTATTTTTTTTTTTTATTCACAACCTTTAGCAGCACCAGCATTCATGGTGGAATTCATGTTGTTGATGCTAAATTACTGCCATTAAAAAAAAAAAAACCGAGACCAGCAAGAGCAAGATGGGTAGATACCTACTTTGCTAGGTGTGTTACAGTCAAGGCTGCTCTCTTTCCTTGTTTTGGATATACAAAGGCATCACTCCTAAACAGCAAGGGGAACACTAATCCTGTTGTAGTGTAAAGGGAAATTCAATGCTCAGTGTGCCCCATGGAGTCCAGACTTGACACCTCAATTGAAAACAAAGAGATCACTGCGAATTAGAAGTCACAGTTTACTTACAGCTCATTTGACACTGTTGATTGTTGCTTTAAAACTCTTATCTGGGTTCAGTCTCTACAAGAATAACTCCAACTGAAATGAAAACGAAGTAAAAATAAATTGAGTTCAGAAATGCAACCAGTAAAACAATTCTAGAGCTGGGCGATATATATCGAACGATATATTGTGAGCATCTCCTCAGTAAAGCCGGTTCTTTGATTAGCGCAAAATCTCTATCAGCTGTTTTTAAAAAGAACGCCAGCTTATACACAGAGCCGTAGATCACTGAGAAGCTGCGCGTTGAATCACCCGCGAGTGATCTACGGCTATGTTCATAAACTGACAGCTGACAAAGATTTAGCACTAATCAAAGAACTGGATATATAGCGCCCAGCCCTAGACAATTCTGCTAACTAGCATAATAGTGCATACACCAATTATTCTGTTGGACTTAAGTCTCTCATATTAAAACAGCAACTTGCAACCATTTAAGAGTATTGTAAGCCATTTAAAATATATGGCACGTAAGTGATAAATAAATGATGCGTAGAAACTCTGACTTATTTTGACAGAAGAACATGAAAAAGAAAAACATTTACATGCAGCGCATCAATTGTGGTAGGTAAAACTCTTTTTTTGCATGACAGAGCAAAGAATATATTGTGCCTCACTTGCACACCAAGCATTTTTTTTTTAAACAGCCATGTTTTCATGTACACTTTCTTTGACATTCCAATTAAAATCATTAAAACTGACAGATTCAGTGGACTGTTTACATGAAGACATCATCTATTCAGAATGACAGCAAATAGCGTACAAATCACCAGAGGAAAAAGAACATCCATGTTTTTTGCATTAATATTTTTAATAGCTGCTTGCTTAGAATAAACTGACTAATATTTTAATCCCTTGCAAACAGTTTAGAAATTATATCTCTATCTTCACACAGAACCAAATTAATTTCTCACTTTCACTTTCTAATACCCAAGTTGCACAGATTGCTTAGATTTATCAGATAAAAATAATAAAACACAATATAGCTTGGTCTCAGCCAGTAAGGCAGCTCTCTGTAAGGTAGGGATGTTAACCAATGACCGTTTGACCGGTGGTTGGTAGTCGGTTAAAAAAAAAAAGAAAGTGATATCTAAATTAGGCTATTATAGACAGTGGACTATACGCTACTACAGTTAGCCATATCATTCCTCATCTTTTTGTGTTAAGTGAACAAATTATCCCTCACACTCAATTTTTCATAACTCGCCTGTTTGTACTT
>JAUCMT010000069.1:322485-342412 GCA_032357475.1 Enteromius thamalakanensis
TGATAATGTTTAGTGCTTTGCTACAATCTGTATTGTTAAAAGCGCTATATAAATAAAAGTGACTTGACTTGACTGTACGGTCACTATTGTGTTATTTCTAAACTGAAAACTGTGCTTCGTCTCAGATCCGTTTCCCACTAATTCCAGAATATCTCAAAGTAATCGGTTTATATGGTTTTCATACGGCAAAATTTTCTTTGGTTTATAGAAAGATTTATCCCAACCCTCTTAAAACTAGAACAATAACATTCGGTTTGGGCATTTTTATTAAAATATAGGTTTTCATATGAAGCATTTTCATTCCAATTACGGCACTCCATGTAAACACATCTATTGACACTCAATCAGAATCCATCCTGCTTTAAAGAGCTTAAGCAGTTTAAAACAGGAAAACTGCAGTGCTTGCTCATAATAAACATTAAGCAATATTGTACATTGGCGTTGAGGCTGTTGTTTTAATTACCTTTACAGTTATCAATCTTGGTGTAAATGGGCCTTAATGCTAACAAATCGTGCCTTTTGTTGCCTGTGCCATTGTTACCTGAGACTTGAGTACTCAAGTGTCCTGAAATCACCTCAACACCCATGTGGCACCTATAGAGATAGAGTTCCTGTGTTTGTGCGGCTGCATGCATTAATGACTGTAGCACTCCATGAAGGGCCCTGATGAGATTAAACCCTGTGAACGGATATCCGACTGGGGAAACCCTGCCAGGCCTTTCCCTTGTCCACTCCACAAACCAGGGTTACACAATCAGCTGAAAGAAGTCTTTCCCTAACAATACGTAAACTGAATTAAATTTAATGTCATTAACATTCCAGGTGAAGTCACTCTTTAGTTTAATAACTCTGTAGGCTAGAAACCAGTGTGTGACATGTAAAGTTGACCACGACACAAAAATCGGGAAAAGTTTACAAAATAAAACATAATGGCTGGGTAGAGTGTAATAACACTTAAAACCACTCAGAACAATAGATCATTTATGATCTGGAACTATCTTGAAAGATTCAAAAAAAGAAACTTAAATAGCTGCCAAAGTCTGTCCAGACTGATCCAATTAGCTCTGCTCTCTCTAACACCAGGAGTAGAATTAGCAGGATCAGTTAGTAAGGTGCTTACCAGGATGTAATAAGCAGTTGAATGCTCTTCCCATGCTTACATCAGCAATAGACAAAACATGCCAAAAGACATATAAAGGGGCTAGACACAGGCCTTTTATAGGACAAGTCCTGTGTCCAAATATGTGTACGTCTTCTCTAAATAAAGTAAGAATAAGTCACATCACATGACTATAACACAAGGATATAGTACACACGGGTTGATCCATACTATATGCTGTAACATTACTTAAAGTCATGTAAAAAAAAAAAAAAAAAACCTTGAATATAATTTTTATTATGGTCTTCTAATCAAGCAAACGTCTTGATTTTTTGCCTCACTCCCCCTCCCCAGACACATCTGTTCTGGAGTGGTAGTTTGGCTAGCAATATGAAATTCTGTGGGGGAAAATAAATAATAAAAAAAAAAAGACCGCTTTAACGAAGCAAAAAATACAAGTACTCCGCGTAATTCAGCTCAACTGCTGAGGTACTCCAAAGTCGCAAAAATACACACAGCTATGCAGTTGTTTTAAAGCAGCAGATGACATAACTGCAGCATGCAATTATACAAGGTGTTATCATAGATTGGTGTAAATGCTAATACGGTTACAGGATTCTTGGTGTGAACAGGCCTTATAACAGGGCTTGTAAGGAACCTGAATAGCAGGGGGACAGACATACTGTTGGCTATCCACATTAACTCCAATAAGCCTTTCAGTTTTTATAATACAATAGAGTCCCTTTGTCTGAGATACATAAAAGGAGAGCATATTTTGCATGCACTTGCAAGAGCGAACTAGAAAGATTACTAAAAATAAATAAATAAACTAGAAAAGGGCATGACAACAAATTATACACACACACGGTTGAATTATAAAAAAATATATATATATTTTAAGTGCACATTTCCAGTAACTATAATATGTTAAAATTTATTGTGTACAAAAACACCTGCAAACTATTTGGCATAAATATTGACTTTAAAACATCAAATTTCTGGAAAAAAAGCTCAGTAAACAAACAAACAACTTGGCTCATTCAAATGAAACTAAAACTGTATTCAAATGCATAACCAGAAAACCATTAGTGGGCATGCGTCCAGTATTTCCAACCATTTCATGATGGGATTTTTTCCAAGTCTGCTTTTTGAATTATAATAGTAACAGTCAAAATCAATTTGTCTTTATTTAAAGACATAATGTCATAATGTACTCGGTATGTTTACAGTAACACACAAAAAAAATTTAATTATAAGTAATTATAATTAAATAATTAATCAAGATTTTATTTATTGATTAAAGTTCATGGCTGTGCATTTATAAATCCTATTCATTGCAATCAAACTAAAATGACCACACCTGTTTTATTGAGCAAAAAAAAAAAATCCTTAAGAATTAAACAAGACTAGAATGACTAGGCTAAATGTACAACTAATGCCTGGTTAAAACTAACTGTATCCCTAGCATCTGAATTAAACGGCTCAATTCATATGGATTCATTTTAAGGTGCCTTTATAACTTCGAATCTTTTAGGTTTTGGTTATCTGGATTTATAATGGAGGCACAGAAACTCTGACCATTTAACTGCACTGGAACATAATAAGTGATGGATTTGGAACGCTCTACATAGGACCTCCGTTTCTCATGTAAATATAGCTCTGCATGCAAAGTGCACAACTTAATTGTTTTTAGTAGAGTTTGTCATCAGCATGCAGCAGCTAACACAATTAAACCAAGCTTAAACTGATAAATGTGCACTCCACAGAAATATATATATATCTCTGCAGTGCATCGGACCTCTTGGGTAAGATTTGAGGAACCCTGATTTAGGTTATCTTAGAGAGCAGGATAATTATGTCAGGTTCACACCTAAAAACGCTGCCTATATAGGGGCCTTGGTAGGATTTCATGGTTTCAGGGTACTGAAGCATAAAGCACTTTATGTACCACCTAAATTATTATGGGAATATCTAAAGCTATAGGCTAGTACAAGTCTATCTGTCATTAATATGGCACATCTGTTAAGCAGAGACTCCAAAGATGCTACGAATTTGTGAGCGTTTTAAGCCAATAAGCCATAAACGGCATCTAAAAACAGGGTGACGGGATAAATCTAGTTTCAAATTACGCTGTGGCTAAACATTTGCAGCCTCTACTCGGAAAAGAGAGGAGCCATTTGCACTCCCAGTTCTGAAGCAAGCTCAAATATCACATAAATAAAGTATTACTCTTCTTTATATTTTTGGAAGGGAAGGTGGAAAATGGTTCAGACCAGATGATAAACTGCTCAAAGAATCTGGAAAATATCAACTTTGGTGTATTTGTGGGCTTGATATAAGACATTTCATCTCTCAACACCTTCTGGCTAGTTCTTCTGAAGCATCTGTGCTGCTTGTCAACTTTTACTAAGATAGCAAATGCAAGAAACATTGGCTTATCAAATCAGATAAAATGAGTGATTAATTAACTAATCAATCTAATAAACCAATCTTATTTAGAGCCACTGATACTGGAGTAGCAGGCTAATGAGAAATTCCCAAACTTATGCCTAAAAATGCTCACTGAACAATGGCAAAATTCCCCACAGTGAGAAGATACATTTAGGGGGGACTTCATATTGTAAGAAATTACATTGCATGTAAAATTGATGCAAGGAATGATCCAGTATCACCTTAAGAAACGCCCAGCTGAATCGCTTTGACACCATAAGCAAGTCATTGGTATGTCTACATAATTGACCCCGAATGCCAAGGCCACCCTCACAAAGCTTAATAATCCTGTAACACACACCAACAATCCCTCGCTTCCTCTCGCAGATTCCATGCTCATTAATTCACAAACAAATACACAATGTAGGCATCATGTGGAAAACAGCGGGAAATTTGGCAACAGCAGACAGAGGGTATATAGCACTTGTTTTTGGCTTGGGGGTTTGGCTACTGTTGAACTCAAACTTGGGGTCTAGTGTGGGGGGTCTGGAGTGAGGCCCAGTGTTTTGAGTAAAATCTTAAAAGAGCTGAGGCCAAAGCCAAGAACCACTTCAGACAGCTGCTTATAACGAGAGAATTACTGACTGTCAGACAGAAAGGCACACACTAATTGCACAAACTTCGATACAGGCACATACACAAAAGACACAAGACACACACGCACACACACACACACTGACAGCATGTCTAAAGATTCAGAACTTGAAAAGAACCAGCAGACCACAGACGAGGACGAGAAGAGTAAGACACCATGTGAAAAAGTTGCCAGTATTCCAAAGGAAATGCAAAGCCAGCCTGCAAATGTTAGTTGTGCAGAGATAAATCGCTGAATACAGAAAAAGCTAGACCGGACTATAGACATTAATGACATGTGTAAAAACATACAGTCACAAAATACATACAAAATCAATGCTTCAAGCATCATGTGCTGGATTTAAATGCACAATGTTTACATCACAATTTTGAAGTAAATCCAGCTTAAAACGCTTCTAACAGTAATATAATAAAAGTCCAAACCACTTTAAATTTTAAATCACAATCCAGTTTTTTTCAATTTTAAAACCGGACGCTTTCTGAGGCAATCACATTCACGAAGTTCCGCACCAAAAACATGGACTCTGAGGAAGAGATCCTTTTCTTTGTGGCAGCAATGGCTTGTGACAAAACAAAAAAGAAAACAAAACGAACGGCATGGTGTCTTACCTCAGACCCGCCCTGAGTGAGCCATCATCAGACCGAGATGTAGAGAATGAGGTGTTTTGTTGTTGAATGTATTAATGAACAGAGCAGTAGTGATTTACTCCCGACGTCTGAGTGATTGAATGCAAAAACTTAACGTTACATTTGGTTCCGAAGGGACGTCCCTTGATCAACCGAAATGCATTTATGTTCGTGAGAATAATTCATGATCCAGCCTCACCTACAGAAGCAGTGAGTATAATGTCTTTTGCTAATTAGTGCATTATTAGGAAAGGCCATTTGCAAAAATTCATTAAGTTTCACTATGAATACAGCTTAAAAAAGATCTTCTGAGAGCGTTTGGAAAAGATGGGCGGAGGAGTCAGCGGAGCTATGAAGATTTAAAGGGGAAGTACACAGAATAGAGTGATTTTAAAAGCCGTTTATTGACAGGGTAAAACTAGCGTTTTTAAAACTATCTTTGAGAAATTTTAAAACAAACTATATTGCAAACTTTCCATTAAGACACTAAAATAAAGCTTGTGGAAAACTGGGTTTGTATGACCCCTTTAAAATAATTGTGAGGTCGGGAAGCGCTCGTAAGGCGCTCTGCTCGTCTCCCCAACAATACGAGAAGAGACGATTTCCTCTGATAACAAAACAAAATTGCATGCGAGCTTGTAAAATCCTAAAAAAACGCAATGTGTACGCCCGCCTTTAGACTGCATAATTTTTAACATTTCAAAAATAGAATGGTCTAACTTTAGTTTTGGGAAAATAACCTACATGAAATATCTGAAATGTAACAAAACATAGATGAATGAAATGAATGAAATGCAAATTTGCTCTGCAACAGCAGGTGGCACTTATGAAACAGCAGCGATACAGTATTTCCTTGGATACTGCTCTAAACAAAGCAGAGATGCGCTTATAAACACTTCTTTAATTATCCAGTACGTCGAGGTAAAACAAAACATAAATACAACAACTCTTCTGAAGACAATCCTCTTAGAGATACATTCATATATACTCCTTCTCCCAACTGTACTGCGACTTCAAGTGATTTAGATTTTAGATTACATAATTCAGGAGGAAAATTACTAAAAATGATTCTCAGAATTATCTATGCAGGAAATTTCCACAGAAGAAAGTCATACAGTTTTGAAATGACATGACGATGAGTAAATGATAAATAAAAAAATTGTTTTTGGTTAACTATTAGCTTTGGCCTTCCTAAACACAAACGCAGGTTTACAGAGTAACTGGGTTATTTTAGTCTTGTTCTTCCATACTTCATCACTAAATTATTAAAAGTAGTCCTGAGCAGAGAGGAGGTTAGTTATGGGAAAACGCTCATCAATAAATCAAACCGCAACCACATGCAAGATCTTCGCCAATGTTAAGTACATTCTAACATACTAAACTCTCCTAAAGCTTCAACTTTCACCAGAAAGTCTTGAGCTTGACGATGAGTTGAATGATGCATCAGAGTCTTTACAGTATACTGCTTTCCTTTCCAAGAGCTTATGGGTTGTATGAGTTGCATCAGCCTCAAAGTCCCAAAAAGCACCTTCTTTATTAGCCTTGTCTGGGCTCAGCTTTCACAGTAAGTGCTGAAGAGGCAGAGACATGACCGCTCCGCAGTACAGAAGTACATACATCAAGTCAGGTTCTAGTGATGACCCTATAGGAGTAGACTGTATGCTGCCAATTTTCTTGCTCTCTGTGTGTTTGAGCTGACAGTGATCAATCTGAAATGGCTGTGTTAAACAGCACTGGCAGAGCAACATTTTATGATCTGTAAGTATTAGTGTTCAATGAATAACGGGGAATACACAGCAGATCTGTGGTATAATGTATGTCAGCAGAACTGAACCACTGATTCAGATGCTGTGTAATCTAAAAGCAGCAGCAGGACTCTCTGAAATGAACACCTGAGCTTTGATACACTACAAGATGTGGTGATGACAAATGTGTTATTGCTAGCAGTCCTCAGCAAAGTATGACCTTCACATCACATTGTTTTAAATGACTGAATTGCTCACTTACTTCCCCCCTCAGTTAATGATGGGGAACACTTATATTTAAAACTTCCTCTAATAAAAGCACTAAAATTCAGAGATTTAGACCATAACATTTTCCAGACACAGGAGTCAAACCAAGAAATTGTCATCTAATTAATAAAATAATGCATACACAAAAACAATATAAAAATATATAAAAGTAAAAGAAAATAATACAACATTGTGTTATTATACTGCATATTAAATATATTGACAATAAAACAATTTAGTTTAAGGAAAAGGTTTTCAAGGAACATGCAAATGGTTAAACAGTTTTATTGTTCGCAAATCTATCTATTAATCTGGATTTGATTTAAAAATAATAAATATAGCCTTTTACACTTTTACAAATAAGAAACTAGGAATATATTAATCTATTGGGCTATATTAATGTTTTTAATAAATTCAGTATATTTAAATGTAAATATAATATGCATCTCTTTTACAATTAAATAGATTATTATTTTTATCATTATTTTCATTATATAACTTTTATAGGCCTGAAAAAAGAAACACTCTTAGCATTCTTTGGTATTTCCATAACCCTGTAAACGTTAAACTCAGTTATTTAGATTTTTGTAAATCGGTCCATGAAAAATAGAATAAACTGCCATTTAGAGTGGACGATAATTACCGTATTTGCTACAGTTCAAAATTTCTCATCACAGTCCAAGACCTCTCTTCCCTCAGCTTCGACCTCACCATTACAAAAACAACAGCACTGGAATGTCAGTAACGCAAGGCCACACACTGGGCCAGCTAACACCCAGACATTAGACACCTGTTTTACCACTGCAGTTTAGATGACCCCCTTCACAAACACACACACACACACACGTTAGGTTACCAGACTAATGAAACTTGCTGTTGCCAGCAACATTTACTGCATGAGTACTCCTTCCTCTGCATCGTCTTTTATTTTTGCGCAGACTATTAACTAGGCCTGTTGTTCATGCTCTGCCTCTAAAATTTGAGAAGTTATTGCCTCCCAAAATAAAGAATTGACTCTATAGAGCCTAAATGAGTCATTAGTAATTTGAATCCACTTTTTGTGACAGCTACACATCACAGGGTAACACATCTGCATAACTTCCATCCATGTCCTACTTTGGCCGGCCACGAAGAACTTATACCCTAAGGCTAGGTTTCACAAACAGGGCTTAGCCCTAAGCCAAGAATCAGGATTATGCTATAGTTCAATAAGCACATACAAGTCATTTACATAAACATTCATCAGGGAAAAAAAAGCATTACTGGGGTGCACTTTAAGATAAAACAATGGCACTGACATGTTTAAAGATCACTCTGTGCAAGTTACTTTCACTTGAAACAGCTCAGATTTACAATTTAGTCTAGGACTAGGCTTAAGCCTTGTCTGTGAAACTGGGGGTATAAGTTTAACAGATGCTTATATTTGCATAGAGCAATGGGCCTATCATTTCCAACGCACGGTACACAGTAAACCAATCACAACAGAATGGGCCATCTGACCAATCAGAGAGTAGGCTCACGGAAAGGAGGGTTTCAGAGAGGCTGTTTCGTCGTTAGAAAATGAGGTAATATTAAATGCATATTTTGAAAAAAACTATTTTTAACACCTTGCATGCATGCAAGCCTATTGCAGAACACTTCCAAAACAATATTAGGAGCCTTAATAACATAAAAGGGGCACTACATATATAAATATAAAAAACTCATTCCCTCTTCCTCATTCCCTGAATGCTTCTTGTCATTTCTTTGTAGATGTAAAATTTACTAGGAATTTCTGAGTAAAAAATTGTTTGAACAGCTCTTTGGCAAATACACTGTTACTAAAACATCTAAAACAGCCTGTGTGTTACATCTCTCCCATACGAATTTAATCCGCTATTCCCATGTTACATACAACTATATTGAAGTTCAAGTCTATCACACAGCCAGCGCAAGGTAGCAAAATGTTCTGTTTAATGCTTTCTTTTACTTGTATGTGGGTGCAGTTGTCTTATAATTCCATATGCTGACACAATTGTGTTTGAGAGAACAAAATTGTACCTAAACAGACAGATGCACTTACACTTGGCTGAACCACATCTTGTACGAGTCTCAAACCCCCTTCTGATGTTTTCTATGCTCAAATGCATCTTGGAGGGCATTTAAACACGGTCATGATAGCTATCAGTAAAAATGCATTAAGCACCCAAGTGTAAATATTCCCTGAGTGCAAGTTTGTATTAAAAGCCATGTGATCACAGTTTGACGATTACAGTGAGAACAGTTAATGTGTTTACAAAGACATATGAGCTTTATTTTAGAACCATAAACAGCTAATGACCTGAAATGGTCTATTCACATCACCTCAGTTCAACCAACCGATGACTTCCTCTCCACTTCAAGTGAGTATGTTGAGCATTTCATGTTTCACTAATCCCGCAGGACCTCCAAAGAACACATTCCCTACTGTCAGTACATAAGACATGGAATTCAAAGGAGTGTAGGGAATTCTTTGCATTCTAATCTCAGAATAACCGACCTCTGAGGAGTTTAGTTAAAGCCTCACATAAGGCATTGTGTTCCCTCTCTTGTGTTTAATTACTTGCACTCTAAAAGGTTACAGCCGTCAAAAGAGGGAATGATCAGGACATGGATCGTAACATCAGCCTGTCAACTGACACTGCGAGACGATGAGTGAGAGTGAGGGGGTGTGTGTGTGTAAAGAGGTCAAGAAGAGGGGAGTCAGAAAGAGTGCAGACAGGGCACTTCTGAGCAGTGATATCTGACACAGCAGATCACAAGTCTCAAACGAACCACTGTCTCCAGCGTTTCCCCACAGGGCAGCAGGACTGCAAAAACTCCCAGGACCTAGCTGAATGAAGGTTAGAGTGCATTCACAATCATTTCATTACTTGAATACTTTATGATTTCACTAAAACTTGTTTGCCCTGGGTCAGAGAATAAACTATCACACTGCTTTTTCAATAAAAAGCTGTTGCTTAAGGAAGATCCCAGAAGGCTGAACATATCAAAGCCTCAAGGTCAAGTTATGAAAACATGCCATGAAATAGATAATGAAGTTTATTTCCACCGTTTCTCAATTTTGCCAAGAGCCCTCATCAACTAGGGTTAAGAAACATTACAGACCACAGTATGTCCAATACTATCATGCGCACATGATCCAGAATGGCAAAACGTACAAACTACACAATTACATTACATTTGATTGGAGCATAAAATGTATTTTTCACCACATAGAAGGAATAAAATAATTTTAGTAATTAAAAATAAAATAAAGTTAACATTAACTTGATTATTGAAATGCAATATATTAATAATTTGTACTGTACTAAAAAGTGAATTGCAATTAATAGTTTGACAGCACAAAGTTGTAGTAGCAGTAGTTGTAGCATATGGCTTAACTAGCTGTCAGCCCAGAAGCAGCACCACTGGGTGAAATTAAATAAACAATCAAATACACATTCACTTTACTATAATTAAGCAGGTCAAGCAAACCCTAACGGTTGAGCACTTAAGATGACTGAAGAGTCTTGCCCTGTTGCTCAGGGCGAACCCACCCGGTGATGTCAGTGTCATGCTCCGCGTCAACACTGCTGAAATAAAGCCAATCCTTTCCATGCATTAAGTATAGCAGCTCTTTTCAGCGTTTCTTTGTGCAGTTTAGCTCAACGGTCGGGTGCACTTGACACTGGAAGCTCGCGCTGTCAAGTGCACCGAGCGTTGGCTCGAGCAAAAACACGACACACAAAAACAATAAAAGAAGTAAATACTCGAGTTTTCAAAAGAACTTCCTTTGACAGTCCAGTCAGACACTAAACATTTACGTGTTTTTAGTCATGTTTATGTATAAACAACGCGGTAAATGTTTTGTTTGCTGTCCCAGAAGAGAAATAAGTTGTTATTACTCACTCGAGCAGTTTACCGTGTTTGGGAAGTCCAGTCAAGACGCCCTGGGGTTCATGGGCAGCCACTCCTGAAAAAAAGTTGCCTCCGCTTTGCTTTTAAAAGGTAAAAATGAAGAATTTCAAGTAAAATATCCCAGGTTTGAAGTAGGTCTTCGCGTCCAAACTGTTTTTCTTTTCAGGCAAAACACGTCGTACAATCTGCGTTCAACGAGGCAGGCGGGCGGAAGTAATCTTTTACTTGATTGGACAGTTAACTAAAGTAGGGCGGGATCAAAATGTAATCCTGAAATACCATTGGCGGTTACATAATCAATCATATGCCCCACCTGCCCTTATTCCACGAATTTACGCTTTATTATAAGAGGTCCACCAGGAGATTGTACATACATTAATAAATCATAATGACACTTCTTATTGTTGTTGTTAATAAATTGGTCTTTTCTAAGGGGTAAAATTTCCAAGAATAAATGAATCGTAACTCTCTAGAGTTCAGACGACAGAACACCTGTCTTTCCTGTTCTAGAGCACATGACCGCCAGTTTTTTTCTATTTGAATATCTTGCCTATTGATCTCTAGTAACTTGATTTGATCCGTCTCGACACGCTAGTCCTTGTTGTCTCATAACGTGGTTGAAAAAATTTATGTGGCAGACTGGTTTGACAAGTTTTAATTTAACAATGCCTCATGGCTGCAACTAAGGTTTCAACCTTAGATCGTAGGCAACTAAGATCTGTTCAGAACAAAGAACTATAGACACTGTATAGGCAGCGGCAAGTTTAAGAAAGAAAGAAGCAATTTTTGCCACTTGAAAAAGGACAGTGAGCCAGAGCTGCTTCTCATTATGTCATGCGTGCATGGCCTAACTCTCAAACATAAATAATACACAATGTCGATTTAACGCTTGAGTAATTAGGAAACAACGCAACACGATTAAGATTACTACAGCACCCCCTCGTGGTCGACACACGAGATTGAAGAACTACACAATATTTTTTCAAATGAAAGTTTGTTAAGTGTCAGTTTCTACTTGTACTTCATAATATAATTAAGTTCAACCATGAAATTCTATTGAAATAAAATGAAATAATAATATTAGCATATCCGCTTGCAATTAACAAAGCCAGTCATAACTGGTCTTGGTTACCTTAGCACAATAAGCAAGACTCAGTTTACCATCATTGACTATTTGAACCAACAAAAGTAGTAATGTAAAACAGCAATGAAAAAACATGTATGGAACCTTCAGGCCATCCAATGTGTAAATTATTTTTGCTTCTTTATCAAAAGAGCTTTCGTGAAATTTAATTTTGCACTACTTGTTCACAAAAGGATCCGCTGCTGTAAGACTGAGAGTCAATCCATTATTAACCCTTGTGCATAGTTTCAATCTGTTTTAATAAAATCTGTTTATCAATCTCAATCCTGATCAAAACTACTAAATGTTCTAAAAAATATCAGGATTTTGACTCACTTATGCCAAGTTCATAAGTGATGTCACTGATTTGGGGGAAAAAACATACAAAATGACTTATTTTCAATATAAAAGGAAATTGTGGACTGGATTTTATACCTTTAATCACAGTCTTGGACATGTGAAAGTTTAGTAACAACATTAAGTCATTGTTAGTTTTTGTGCAGCATCAGATTTGTATTTTTTCTCCCTCATTTACTGTTCGTGGCTGTTTTTGCATGTTTTCATTTGATGGCGAGAAGAGCAGCAAGCAACATGAGAACAGATTTGACTCATACCAAAGTTTTAGAAATGATTATGGAGCCTGAACTCTCCAGCGAGGTGCAGGATGTCTTGTCTTCTCCCTCTGACACCACAGACTCAGGAGAGTCAGATCCTGATTTTGTTGTGGCACCTTCATCAACCTCTCCAGCTTTCACTGAAGGCGAGGAGGATTCAGAGGATTCTGGATCTGGGTGGATTGGGAGAAACGGTGAAGTGTGGTTTTCCACTAACGTGGAGACAACTCCCTTTCATCAGCCTGCCAGAGGCGGGACTCCAGGGCCAACGCGCTATGCCATCTCAAGGGTAAAGAACGTGGATTCTGTGTTCAATCTGTTTTTTTTACGGAGGAGATGATTGACCTCATTGTCAGCATAACCAACCTCCATGGGCGCCGCACAATGAGAAACTGTTTCATTGTTTAGTTCTCCATCCACCCTGAACTCTTGTAAAAATGATCATTTTTACCTTTTTTCCAACAGAGAAAAACCACCAGCAATCAAGAATGCATGATTATATAACGTCATGGCCTTGCAATCAAAAAATGTTGTTATAATGAAAATCAATTGGGCAAAAACAGCCACAAACAGTAAATGAGAGAGAAAAAATACAAATCTGACGCTGCTCAAAAACTAACAATGACTCAATGTTGTTACTAAACTTTCACATGTCCAAGACTGTGATAAAAGGTACAAAAATATCCAGTCCACAATTTCCTTTTATATTGAAAATAAGTCATTTTGTATGTTTTCCCCCCAAATCAATGACATCACTTATGAACTTGGCAATTAAAGAGTCAAAATCCTGGATTCATTTTTTAACATTTAGTAGTTTTGATCAGGACTGAAGTTGATATTGATAACAGATTTATGCAAAACAAAAAAAAATAAAATAAAATAAAATTATCTAATACAATTTTACAGCAGTTTAATTTAGTGGATGTTTTCAACCCACAGCATTTCACAGCATTTTCCCAAAATATGTGTAAAAAGAAGATTTCTGAGAAACACAGAGAAAGTTGTGGCCAAATTAAGACTCAAGATCACCCCGTAGTGGATGAAAACATCCCCAACAGCACAAAAGGGTTAAGCCATCCATTATTAAAAACTCTTTTTAGCTTCAAATATTTGTCTTCTATTCATAATATTGCTTTCTTTAATGGAAAAACACTTTTCAGCAATTTTGTTACACTATTACTGCTAAACATTTTTACTTTTGTTGCTCCAAATAAAACATATCTGAGTGATTCTCAGCATATATAGCAAAACCCTAAAAGAATCAATTATACTACATTGCTCCAGGGGTTCCTTTTCAACCCAGTAAGTCCCATAAAAAAGTTCAGTTTGCATGATGTTTTCCCCCCGTGACTCTTCTAATCTTTTTGAAGCCTTTGTAGTACTTTCAGCAGGTCTTTCAACAAATTTCCATTTATGGGGTAACTATTCTTTTGATTAAAGATTAATTGGTAATATTTTATAGCTTAGTAATAGCCTGACTTTTTGCATTTGCACTATTGCACAGGTGAATGAGTGAACTGTTTCTGGAAATTGTAAAAAGCCAACAGTGCTCATGGGATAAAGGCCACAGACAATCACTGTGCTGATGCACCTGCTTCCATTGTTAGAATAAACAGTGTGTCTTCAAAAAGTGAACTAACATGACATTGAATGCTGAGAGGTCATGTAAAAGCTTCACTAGAGTCCAAAAGAGATATATTTCTTGTAAAGTTAATATGTCTTGTATAATTTATAGATTTATGTAATATATTTGTAATAATGAACTCATAATTTTAACAAAAGCTTAATTAGAGTCAGAGTGCATTATGTCATTTCTTCCCAGTCCTCTCTACAAACTTAAAATAAGTGGAAAGTAAAATAAAAACTGAAATGACAGTTATTAAATTTAATTTATTGTCAAATGTGTTTATGTACATTCCAACCCTTCCAATCAGTGCTTGACCAACATGAAAACCAGCTTTAAAAACGTTAGCCAAAAATGTGGGGAGAACTACTAAAGGCCAACATTATGCCGTAACCAAGCTTTAGAGGATTTTACAGGATATTATCTTTGGCCTTTAAAAGCAGAACAATATGACATACACCCAAAGCACACACAAAAGCTTTAAATGAATGCTTTAGGGCTTAAAAGAATAAACATTGATTAATATACATATATTGATTTGATTGTACTGATATTATCATGAGAACAAAAAAAACTGAGCTGAGTTGAATCTTATTGTCTTCTGTAGTCATTAATTGAACAATTTTGCAGCATGGATACATTGAAATGAACTAAATCAATATCGACCTATTGAGCTGAACAATTACATTTTTGTCTTCTGTATATCTGCCATATAGCTGAATTGAATTCATTTAAAAATTGATGGACTTTGCAGCACTCTCATTTAACTAAACTGAATCAACATTGAGCTTACTTGAGACGAATAATATTGTTCTCTCTAGCTTTATCTGCTGAATGTTTCAGCTAAATTAAAATTTTATCAAAACTAAACTAAACTGGACTGAATAATGAAAATTATAGTCTGTAGAGCCATTTTATATTTTAAGATCTGTGCTTGAATATTCACTTTTAGTTTCATGTTTACCTATGTAATGCTGCTTTGAAACCATCTGTGTTGTAAAAAAAAGTGCTTTGGAAATGTATGTGACTTCCCAGGCTTTGAAAATATAAATAATTCTGATGCTATAACTTTAATGCAACTGAAAATATGTATGACTGCTGTCCACCACACGCTCCACATCACATTTGACAGAGCTGGCACAAAATTTGCATAGAAAACCAGAGGGGGGGAAATCCTGTTTAAATGTGGAGAAACATAAACGTCCCCCATAAACAAAAATAAAAAATCCTCACGGCTGTAATTGCTGCTGTGTTTAAAACTAGTTCATGTTAATTTTGTTTTATGTTAGATTAACAAAACACGGCATTTGAGCCATTTAACAAAGCATTTTTCAGTAGGCCTATGTAGCCTATGAACAGAAGGGTAAAGGTTCTACTGAACAGAACTCTGTTTACTTGGCTATTCAAAAAGTGCGCGCATAAATATGTTTTCCCAGAATTCCCCAGACTTACTTGTTTCAGTGAGTCATACTGCATCAGACTTTCTGCATTAAACTCAGTGATATACACAAGCACTGGCACCACATGCCCAGTAGATGTCAGTAGAACATTGGGTTTAAATTCCAGGCACTGAAACGCAATATTTCTCAACAGATGGAGTAAAGCGTAAAGTGACAATAGTTAATCAGACTTCCTGTGAGTACGCCAAGCACAATGTATTTTGACTCAAAAAAGTGAAAAACTGCCAACATTCACAAAGATTCCTACTTCATGTACTGCTTCAGGCCAATTCAAATCAGTGACCGGAATGACCCGAGAGTAGCCGAGTGGAGCCGAAGCGAACCCCGGAGTAACCCGGATTGAGGTGTGTGAGAAAGGCTGAGCTTCGCTGCTCTGTAGATAGGGGCAGAGTTTTGGTGTATGTGTGAGTGGGAGATGGACTGAGGGCGCTCTACTGACTAGCAGAGGCGAAGAGCGACTCCAATAGCCTGAGCTATTGAAATAATATACGCGATCGGGTCGTCGATAGCCCACTCCAAATACAAAATAAGTCGTCCATCTTTCACATCTACTTCACACACACTAACACGGCATTGATGGTAATGTATGCAAGGAAACAACCGAGACTCGGCGATGGGTAAAGATCTCTATTTTATACTCCGATTTTCCTTCTCCGCTTTGACAATCCGCCATTTTTAGCCAAACCAAAATAAGTAGAAACTTAAGGAAGCCGATTCAGCTGTTGCAATTTCTTCCACTATCATCGCAAATGTTTTTTTAACTGTTCCTCTGTCTCTTTTTCTTGTTTTATTTCATAGGTGCACCGACCGAAGGGATTCTCAGCCCTATCAGGTAGATCTGAAACAAATAAGATTAAAATGGGGTAAATCTAGCGCAGGCTTTTGAAGCAAGTTAGGCCTCTGTGCGTAAAACACAGCGAAAAGTGCCTCATTATTACCAGGTTCGGTTTAAAATGACACACAAATATACATTACATTGTAAACATAAATTTATGCTGCTGTAAGTCGCCTGCCCGTCGAATTTCTTCTGTTTTAAATGCGCTCAGAGTACTAGCGACTTTAACAGGCTAACGTTAGCTCGCTAGCGGCTACATCACAGGCCTGTGTCCCCCAACGATTTACTTCAAAATTAGCAACATAATAACGTTTATAATTATCAATTTAAGGTCTACATTATGCAACATTAAAGAAACGGTTGCCGACGTAAATTCGAATTTAGTGACACGACGTTGTTCATAAACAATCGTCTTGATAGTTGCTAACGTTAGATAGATAAAAAGATACTAATTAAAATAAAGCACATCAAGAGATGTTTCATTATATGCAGGACTGCAAGAATAATGCTTATGGCCTTTCTTGTGCTTAGCTTAGATGTGAGGTAATGTACAAATTATGTTATGACATACATTATCATTCTGTGAAGTATTGTAGTGTTTTGAAACATGTTGTATGATTGGTAGCTGGTGAGTAGCTGGTATATCATCTCAGACCAGCAATAAATGTACTAGTCAGGTAGCTAATCACTATTGGATACCAGCTTTAAACCAGCTCGCATGTACACTGCATGTGAGAGAGAGTAATTGTGCCGCAGAGTTCAATGTAGGAATATCATGTTTTGACAGACTCTTAAGTACTCATCCAAGAGTCACCCTGATCACCGACATGAGAAGATGCGTGACGGTAACGATGCCACTCCACCGTGCAAGATGCTGCGGCGATCAGACAGTCCAGAAAACAAACACATGGACAGCACCGGACATGGCAGAGCAAAAGCCATCCATCCACACCGGGGGAGAGACAGAGAAGGAGGTAAGAGGGGACACCTGGAGTCATATTGATCATTTGACAAGAGGCACAGATCTGAAGCTGATACTGAAGCCTAGATCGATAATACAAATCCTACAACGGACTTAATTAGTTCATAAGTGTTTCTATGTAAATGCTTGTTAGATACATTCTGTATAAAGTGATCAGATTGATGTCTTTATGGTAAAAAGGCATTAAATGTAATCACACTTCCGGTAGTGGCATTTACAAGCACCAGAGTGTGCTTTTATACATAGCTTCTATACATTTTTAGGATTAGTTTTCAGAACATTTTAGCTTTCTGAAGAATGTTTTCTTTTAGAAAAGATTTTGTCCCTCAGAATTATTTTTGTTTCTGTAGCAAGGTCTGGCGAAAGTTAATGATATTGGCAAGGATATATTTTTTTGAGATCGGCTGTAATGATTGTTTTTAATTATTATTTTTTAAATTAAGCAATACGTTCGATGCTAAAATGAAAATACTGACTTATTCAAACGCCGAGCCTTCTTCAGCAGAGCACAAAAGTTGGTATTTTGAAGTATTTTGCTGGGAACCAAATATTTTTGATAAACATGGATGTTTGTTTTAAAGAAGAATATACAGAGACATTATAAAAAAAAAGCGCCTTTTAAAAAAAATAAAACTTATGGTATTTGAACTCTTGAAAGGCCATGCTTGTAAGATTGATTGTTGCATTAAGGTTAGCCATAATTGGAAAATATGGGCGTAATATTTTTTCCACAGTATATTATTTTTGACCAAATGTTAAGATGTTGACATCAACAAACTAATGTATGAGAATTGCCAGGAGAAGCACACGTCTTTTTTTACAAGGTTTCAGTTCAAATTAAGCTTACTTCTGTGACACCAGTGTCACCAAATTAAACCAAAGATTTAAAAAAGAAAGAAAGTTTGAAACATTGTCTTCCATTAGTTGGATGAAGAGAGAGGCTTGTTGATTTGGGTTTATCTAATGAAATAATGTCAGCCTGGCAAATGCAAAGTTACAGATTGAGTTAAGGCAAATTTACACCAAGTAAGATAATTGTATTAGTGTCAACAGTAACGCTCAATATTATAAGCAATCATTGCAGTTATGTTGTCTGCTGCTTTAAATATTTGAACTTGTCAAAGTCCGATTGACTCTGATTGGCTTTGTTCATTAGTTGATAACTAATTATTATGAAATTGATTGCAACAGTATTGTTCCTGTGTGTCATTATTGTTATGTGTATATTTGCATTAGTTGGCCCTTTAAACTTATGCACCAAATTAAAATATTGATTAAAACATGAGCGAGTTAGCAATATTTCCATCAAATGAGTCAAAGAGAACAAAATGGTAATTTTCTGGTAAACTGGCACTATATATCACTAAGAAAAATAGGAGAAGCCAATGAATATACAAATTTTCATATATAATAAACTACTTGTGCTTCAGAGTGAACAGACGAAACAAAATAAATTGCTTGTGCTGCCATTGCATTTAGTGGTACAATGCCTGTTGTTTGAAAACTAAGTTCTGGGAGGCGACTATATAGAAAAACTTTCATAGACTTCTGCGTATGCATTTTTTAATAATCATAACATTTCAGAAGCGGTTTCCTGGTTAGTCAGGTTTTACTGTCAATTCAAAGTCATGTGACTTTCGATGCACAATTTTTTATGCAGATATGTTTCCGTCTCCCGTTTTTCGTATGAAAGTCAGAAACCACCTTAAGCAAGTTTAAAAAGTTTTGCCAAATTAAGGGATTTTTATGTAGATTTTAGCAACTTGTTTCTGATGCGATACTTCAAAATGCATATAAAAACAGGCCGCTGGTAACAAATCCGTTGTGTCTCATGTGTTATCTTTATAGTTATTGTGCTTTGTGTGAACCAGCTTATAGTCCTGATATTGTGAATTCAGATAAAACATTGTATTTTATTTTCAGTCTAATTGGCTTTTATCTTCTTGCATCACAAGATGTCTGTGACCATATAAAGACAGTTGAAGCTAATCAACACATGCTGATTTGCTACTCTTATTAAGATAATGAATAGATAATGAGATCTAACTGAACAGCGACCGCATCATACATTGAAATGAATCAGACAGTTGTGGAAGCTGTACACTGCTTCAGATCTTACTGAACTAGGGATTCTAGCCTATTTGAAATTTACATGTTGTACAAGGAGAGTTGCATTAGTTAGGAGAATGTTATTACCTGTTTTGAAGATTTTCAAAAAGACTTCTGGATTTTATTCTTCAAAAGTGATGAATCTACTTGATTTGTTGCCTGGCTCTTTGTGCCATTATAAAATTATTATTATTATTTTTTTCATTATTGTTTTAGTACCACATCTTATGGTTCTTGGTGGTGTAAAAGCTTAACATCCATCATTCTTATTTACCACATCTGTTATATAGGTCAAGTCTTGCATCTTGTTAAAGAGCCTCTTGAAGCAGTTAAAAAGGATAACTGTTAAATAGAAGTATGCTGAGTAGTGTTAATTTCGTCACCTATTTTTAATTTAGTCTTAGTCTTGTGCCAAATGTCCTTGTTAGTTTTAGTCATAT
>JAUCMT010000069.1:355841-366702 GCA_032357475.1 Enteromius thamalakanensis
TGTTGTTTTTGTAATTATTATCATTTTCAGCTATTTGTCATGTATGAATTATACAGAGCTATTCTTTTAATAAAATAAGGTGGAGTATTTTTCTTACCGTTGTTGTGAATTGTATCGTGTTAAATGGTATCTGTGCATTGCGGGCGGGTTTAAAGTTATACAAGTACACTCGCACTGCATGTGCAAAAGTAAAAACGGAAAATGTATATTACAATGGTGTTCACAAGGCCCCCTAAGCAGGACGGGGCCTTAGGCGACCGCCTGTATTGCCTGTTGGATGGGCCGACACTGGGTGGTTGTTTACACACTCTCCCAACACATCAGTCTAAACAGCTCGAAAAAGTGCATAGTCAATAGTTAATACTTAGCACATACTTATAGTTGCTGATTCAGAGCAAAGATGAAAATGAACTTAATCTTAACCTGCCAAATAAAGCACGTTAGCTTTGGCACAGAAACGCATAGCAGAAGTGTTGACGCAGCCATGTCAGGAGAAGCTGTTACTGAAACCACGCCTTTTTTTCTTTGCGTTACCATTTGGGTTGTATCATGCAAATATTCCCACATCTTCACGTAGATGTGGGGTGTTTAAGTGAGTCGTTTTAAACTCAAAAGTAAAAAAAAAAAATTGTGTTCTGAAGATGAACAAAGGTCTTTGGGGTTTGGAACAACATCAGGGTGAGTAATGACAGAATTTTCATTTTTAGATGAAATATTCCTTGAACTTAAGTGCACAGGAGCCAACAGCTCAAATTTCTCAAGAACAGAAATTCAATTGGTGTCTAATGTGATGTCAAGGAATTATACAGTTGTACTAAAATTGTGAATTTTATGATAAGAGGATGTCCCTCGTCTCTATAAAAACTAACAGCCGTGTAAAAAACAAAAAAACAAATAGAAATTGCTTCTCTAATTGAAAATGCCGTATTTCGATATGCATTATGCAGCACAGAAAGGAAAAAATCTAATTTGCAGAGATGAGCCTGTAATGGCCTGAGTTTTATCTTTAAGTGCAAAGCATGCTGTGTTTTCATGAGAAACTGCGCGTGGTGTTCTATCTGCTCAGCGCGCTTGTTCTGAGGGCACCTGTTAAGAAATGTTCAGTAGCGTCTGCCTTGGGAATTGTGGGCTATTTTTAGATCCTGACGTCTGCAGCAGCTATTAAACAATGAAAATTTGTACAGTTTAACTGCGCCATTTGTACGCTCATCGTGTGTGTTACTCTTGGTGCTTAAGTGAAGCTATGCTTATTCTGAATGCATGTCTTACGAACATGCTTTTAATTCCAGTCTTTGAACAGACTGTCTCTGTAAGATCCTTTTTGTACATCAGTCTAAAGAGGCATTCACAACAACAAAAATAACATCTTAATTGAAAAGATTGGAGGGGGTTCCCCCTCACTACTCTCACTAAATACCATTAAACGTATTGATTTGACTTTTTCACCTTTTATAAACAGAGTCTTCGATTGCCACAGAGAAGCCTTCCTCGCTCACACCCTCCTCTTCCTCTGCTGCTGTGTCTGGCTTAAGTGTGGCCAACTCTGCCAGCGCCGCCTCAGGCTCTACAGTTCCAGTTTCTCCGGTGATCCAGTCTCCGGCCCCGCCCACTCTTCTCCAAGATCCCTCCCTCTTACGTCAGCTCCTCCCTGCTCTGCAAACAGCCCTGCAGCTTAACAACGCCAGTGTAGACATGGCCAAGATCAATGAAGGTAAGTGTATTAAATCTTACTGAACAGAATCAGAAACGCTGTTAGCAGACGCTTTTATCCAAAGGAACTGGGACAGTCCCACCTTCAATCTTACTTGCTGTTCTGTGGTAGGGTTGGGTACCGAAGTAAGTTGTACTAGAACCAAATGAGAATGCTTCGTTTTGTGATCTGACATTCCTTTTGTCACAGATTGAGGCAGAAAATGCTTCATAGGCTACTGTAAAAAGAATGCATTGATTAGTATTTAAGTCTGAAAACCACTGGTTTATAATGTTAATGACCAATCCATTTTTTTCTGGGAATTTTTTTTATTATAAGTATCAGTTCAGACACTGTTTAGTCACCGGAACTGTATTAAAATGATAGATTTGGCACCAGTATCGAAGAAAACTCAAAGCTCTTACCACCTTTGAACTTTCCTACACCACGATAACTTCAGTGTGGTATGCTAGCAAGTATTCGGTTTGCAGCTTTATTCTGATTGTGGTTCTTGTACCAGTTGAGTGGGGATAATTGCTTGTAATGTAGTGGTGCACACTGGGCTTGCGTCAGCTTGTCCTCTTAACTTCACATCTCGGGCATGAATCATAGCTATGCTGCTTCCTGAACATGGCCTGTGTGAATTGCCATTTGTGAGCGTGTCATTGCTTCTCGCTTTCTGTCATTGGCTGCATTTGCAAGCTATGATGAACATTCTCGTAGCCAGATCTGTGTAAACAGGGAAATGAATAAGTTTGCATGATCCAGTGAGAGGGGTGCTGCATCATTCTTTAAGGGCATTAATATTTGATTCAAAGTAGTTGCAGGCATACACACAAAACGTATACATTTTTTTTTTTTTGCAGGAAATTTGAATTAAGTTAATTGAAAGTCGCAGTAAAGCATTGTTACAGAAAATCTATTTTATATAAATGCTGTTTGAACATTAACCAAGAATCCAAAAATCTGTTTACACACAATTGTAATGAATTTTTTAACATTGATCATAAATGTTTCTTAAGCAACAAATCACCATACTATATTTTGTGAAGAGTGATGGCTACTAAAAAGTCTTATTATAACAGGAATCTTTTTTTTTATATATAAAAAAATATATATTTTACATTACATACAGAAGTTATTGTAAAAAAAAAAGTTATATATTTTTTTTAAAACAGTTTACTGTATTTTAGATGTAAAAAATAAAAAAAAGAGTCTATATTGCCCTATTCAGAAGCAATTTGTTTCATACGTACTTGGTGATTTTTAATCTTGTCTGAATCTGCCATGTCATTTTCTCTCATAACCTCTGTGATAATTCCAGAGCAAATTAACTGCTGTCTTTCAGCAAACTCAGTGATACTCTGAGAAAACTAATTCCATCCCAGTGCGACGTCTGTGATTTGGCTTTGTGTTTGGCCAACACAAATTACCATAAGCCCTATTCGGAGGGGACTAGTTTCCTAAACTACATGTGAGGTTTGATTCTTATCACCTGTCAGCCGTGATTTTCATGTACCATTTCGGAAGGGACTTTTATTACAGATGTGGGCGTGTCTGTTTTGTTCATCTGGGCGTCACCGAGATCACACGCTCTGTATGCGTGCATTGCTATAGTCATTCAGATTGATTACAACAATCACAAATACCATGGTGAAGCTAAAAAGTACAGCAAAACCATGTTAATGTGTGGCTAATTTGGTTTAACTATTATTAACTTTTATTTTTTTTGGTAGTAAAGCCATGTTAAATTTTGATGAAGGTACATGTAATTAAAACATGTATCGGAGTGCAGAAATGAGCGTGATACTATTATAATAGTCAGTCTTAACAGATCTGGCTCTTAATTTGATTTTTTTTTCTGTAACAAATGTGCGCGCGGTAAAAGCATCTACAGCATGTCACAGTGGCCATGACACACAAGGAAATGCATTGTAAAAAATATCACCGGCAATGTATGGACATTTGATTTTTACTTTTTTTTTTTTATATGGAATTTTTTAAAATTTATAATAAGAGCCAGGTCATGTGAACCGCTTAGACTGGCTGTTAAGGTAAGATTACTCGCGTAATCTGGTCTCACTTACATAATGGTGTAATTGCATGTACCTAATCAAAATTAAACATGGGTTTACTACAAATAAAGTTATAGGCGTTTAGCTTCACTTTGGTAATAAATTTATACTAATTGTAGTCAATCCGAATGACTAAATGCAATGCACCCACACAGAGCGACGCCCAGATGTCCAAAACAAACCCTCCCACTTTCTCGGAGATGTTAGTCCTGTCCAAAATTGGACATGAAAATCACAGACGTCAAGTGATAAGAATCAAAACTCTCAGAGTTTAGAAAACTAGTCCTGTCTGAATAGGGCTTATGAGACTTTTCTGAAAATATCTGAATATATTCCTATTAGTCAGAAAATGTGAATTTTAGTAGAGATGTTTAAATAAGGTTCTAGCTGTAAAGTATTGCTCAATTCATTAAATATTGCTTCAAGTTTTACAAGTAATTTTTAAATGAACAGTCTGTAGTAAAGTAATCAGTTAATGTGGATGTGGGTCGTGCGAAATCAACGAGTTTGTTTAATCACTATTCAACTAATTGGTCTTTTATATTTATATCATAAGGACTTATTTCAGCCGCAATCAGGCAGATTTCTGTGTGTAGGACACTTGCATTGAGACGCACTTAACTTTTCAGAGAAGTCTTGAAGAATTTTTAACAGCTCACCCGTAACTAAAAAGAAAAGACCTTAATATTCCCAAAGCTTTTAGTAAAGAAAGGGATTTTCCTGCAGACTCTTGATTTCAATGTTAGGTGTTTTTGGGTTTGACTGCTTCCTGTCTTCACCTTTTTGTGTTTTGCTTTCTTGCTTCATTCTGTGTTCTCTGTCTCTGTAGTTCTCACGGCTGCAGTAACTCAGGCTTCGCTGCAGTCTATGCTCCATAAGATCCTGACCGCCGGTCCGTCTGCCTTCAACATCACAACTCTGCTCTCCCAGGCTACTCAACTGTCCAGCCAAGGTACATACACACACTCTGCTATCTCTCTCATACTACCTTTTACTTTCAAACCTGCTGTGTTTTTTATTCGTGCTACAATGCCATCCAAATGATGTCTTTGACACGTGTAGTTTTATGGTTGGCTCCGTTTTGTGACCGGATCTTGAACTTTATAACTCGAGCTCAAGGTTTTGATTTGTTTTTGGCGTGAGGTTGTGTTGCCGACTCATGTCAGCTGTGGGGTTCTGAGTCAGCTTCCTTGAGTTAGCAGATGGGGTTGGTAGCTTAGCAAGGATCTTATACACACACTCGCACACAGAGGCTTGGCTGCTGCAGTCTGAGCAGATAATGGTGGGCCATGTAGGCCTTAAAAATGATTTCTGGTTTTAACACAGATAGTCCTGTGTATGGATTTGTCATGCAGCATCTGTTATTTGGATACATCTAAATTACTTGTTTAATAGTATGTTCACAATAAATGATAGGCTATATCTTAATAACAGTAGCTTTTATGTGAATACTTGGCAAGACGTGCAGCTCCTTTTGACACATTTATATAGTTGACCTTTCAAGCAGTAATCCTTTAAAGAGGACATATTTTTGTCTCTCTCTTTCTTTTGGGTATCAGGTCAGTGTTTTCAGTAGCATTTTTGCAAGACTGGTGGGTGAATACCAGAGCATGAAGATTTCATCAAATAAATGTGTAGATTACGAAGTTAAATGCACCAGTTTGGTACACTTTAAGAGCAGAATTAAGAACTTAACCCTTTTCAGCCACTAAAGTAAACATTAAAAACTAAATAAATCTGCATTGGTTTGTGAGCATTGTTTTTTTTTTTTTTTACTTACGCGCATAATAATGTGTACACTTCACACACAAAGGACATTTTTCACAGTTTTTATACAGCTGTGGCTTTCCTGTGTTGTCAGTAGACTATATCCATTCCAAACATTAATTTTTGCTATTAATTGTAATGATCCATAATGAAAATGTTGCCACTTGCCACAGGATTTAGTCTCTCAGTTTGATTCTTGTCGTTCACAATCATTGTCATTCTGGATGAAGATGAGATGAGATCTCTTGTGTGGAGCACTAGGTGTTTCCATCCACCTATTTTTATGTGCATTTTGGAATATCCCATTAAAAATCCGCTAGATATGCATACATTCAAAACTGCACATAGTAAACTTACTGAGTAGGATACAGTTTATTAAAATGCACATAAACTGCAATAGAAACACATTTACTGAATAATTTACTGCGCTGTGAGACAGGATATCTTGACAAACCAGCGGACTGATCTCTTTCACAGCATCTGAAATGTTATGAACATTCTGAAATTCCTGAGCGAAGTCTGTCATCAAAGTATTTCTGTATAATTACTGTCTTACATGACTTTTTTCCCGAACAGCAGGCATCCACCTCCAGACGCAATGACTGTATTATTGTTACGTCTGCTTTCTATAAGTCACAAGTAATTTATCATATTTGAAAATGATTATATTCAGTGACTTCTCCTAGTTTTCTTAAAGATATTTAGTGCCAAATTATTAGCAAGTGAAGATTTTGTGAAGTGAAGACTCTTTTTAACTCATTGGATGGAAACAGCACTTTATTCACAAATGTTTTATGCGATACTCCAGTTTTGCGATGGAACATAACTACTGGCTGTTATTGGATTATTGCAATTAATGGCAGAATGAATGTTTGGAAATGCAAACCCATATTTCCTACTGTCATTGCAGCAAAAGATCAAATATAACATTTTTAGCTGGTGAATGGCCACCGATGTATGTAGGATAACATTAGATTAAAATGAGTTTGTAGACTGTTAATGGCCTCAATGAGAGAGAAATGTTTTAAATGGTTTTAGTTAGGCTTACCAATGTAAACTATAGACTGAAATCAGAGCCAGAAGCACAGTTGTTAACCAACTACATGCCTGTTGCGATCAGACACTATCTCTTCACCTTGTCTCTTTTTGTCCCGTATAGTAGCCCAGCAGTCCAGCCAGTCTCCGTTGTCTCTGACATCAGACGCTTCCTCTCCTCGGTCGTATGTGTCTCCTAGAATCAGCACGCCACAGACCAACACAGCCTCCCTCAAACCCCCCCTCAGCACCACACCAGTCTCCTCACAGACAAAGGTATACTGTACTGAGATGACAGATGTCACAAATGAAAGTATGGCTTTGTAACAAGTTCCTTCTTATCTTCCTCAGATAAACGCTATGACGGTTAAGTCCAGTTCTCTCCCTCCACCATCGTCCCAGCAGTCCCTCCCCACAGACAAACATCATGACAACGGCAACTCTCCACGGACGCTGCAGAGACAGAGGTAACTTAAAACATTGGGAAACGACTGAATGAATTCGTCAAGACTTTCTAAATAAAATAAAAATTGTGCAAGATGAAAGTTTAATGCTCACTGTATGGCTCAGCAGCCATAGTTGTAGTTGAGAGTGGCTTCTTTTGTGGTGTTTTGCTGCCATCTTCTGGCTGTTTGTGGTATTGCTGATTGTGATACGTCGGATCACATTCTCTTCTTAAGACAAAAAAATTACTTTTGTAGATATTTATTGGTTATAGCCAGTAATTCTACTCAAACCAGGACGGAGTTGCAGTACCAATTTCAACCACTAGCTACACAACGAACTTTACAACACTGTAAATCAACTAATCAAATTACAGCGCTAGACTCATCGTGTGTCCTCGATCTTGCAAACCCTATATCAGTGTCAAGTCTGAATAGGAGGAAGTAGGAGAAAGGGCTTTTCCCAGTATTTTGAATTAGGACCGCAGTACCCATTTCTGCCGCTAGCTATGAATCTTACAAAGTGCAACTGTAAATAAATGGATTTGCACATGAAAGTAGCTGTTTGTTAAATAAGACAGACATTGACCCATCCACTGTTTGTGATTTGCAGCAGTCAGAGAAGTCCGTCTCCAGGTCCAAACCACATGGGCAATAACAGCAGCAGTAACAGTGGTGGTGGTCAAGGACCAGGGGTAGTCAGCGGAGCAATGCCCCCAGGCTCAGTACCTGCTGGCACAGCTCCAGGCAGAGCAACGTGTTCCTTCACACCCACGCTGGCCGCACACTTCAATGAGAACCTCATCAAACATGTGCAAGGGTGGCCCGCGGAGCACGTGGAGAAACAGGTATGGAAACACAAATGTTTTTACGTGGTTTAAAAGTGACAGATTTTAAAACAAAGATTTCTATTTCAAATAAATGCTATTTTTAGAACGTTCTATTCATTTAAGTCCTGACAAAAATACATCCCAAGTAGCTACTTACATTGACGTGAAGGATTTGGTACTTTTTAACATTGTACTTGTATTTTAAAAGTATTTTCATGTAATTACACAGTTGACCCCATCCCTTATAACCCAAACATACTTCTCAGCATAAATAAAATCTTACTGGCTAAGTCTTTACTGTTAAAAAAGTGATGAAGCAAACAAATAAAAGAAACTGTACATAGTAGTAGTAGTAGTAGTACCATCAAGGGTTATTAACAGTCTCTCAGAAGACGTTTCAGGATAAGGTTAGCGCCGTATACAGCCTCAGCCCGTCTGCTACAGTAATACAGAGCTTTTAGTTGCATTACTAACAATTTCCATACGGCTCTCTCTTTCAGGCCTCACGGTTACGTGAAGAGGCTCACACCATGGGCAGCATCTATATGTCAGAGAACTGCACAGAGCTGAAAAACCTGCGTTCACTGGTGCGAGTGTGCGAGATCCAGGCCACATTGCGCGAGCAGAGGTCAACGCATTTCACTTTCTCAAATGCCAGAACATGCACTAACATATACGTTGTGCTAACTCTGCACTCCGCTTGTGTTTTTCTCGACAGGATACTGTTTTTGAGACAACAAATTAAAGAACTTGAAAAGTTGAAGAATCAAAATTCCTTCATGGTTTGAGGAACTCTGGGATTGCAATGTGGTCTTGAAACAGGAGGAGAGAGGGGTAGGTGAATGAGTGGGCAAAACCCATTTGGTGCGCGCGGAACCCTGGAGAACCCATGTTCTGTTGCGTTCTGCTCTGGGCCCAGTCTTACATTAAACGAGCTGCAGCGAGGTCTTGCTTTGGACTGAGGATGGGTGGGTGGGGTGGAGGGGAGAGGGGGGCGGAGAGGTGCCCTCGCCCCGTCCCTGTACATGTAGATTATTTGTAGATGTTATTTCCATGTTGTAAATATATTTTGTAGATGAAGCCATGGGAAGCCATGCCTATCAAAGCTTTTGACATCCAAACGTTAAACTAATCAGCACCAAGGCAGACTGGGATCTCAAGTGCCCTCGTCGCCACCATATGTAGAACTCTTGACTGCAGATTTTTAAATGACATGATTAAAAAACAAACAAAACAAAAAAAACAGCGAAAACAAATGCTCTTCAGATATTACGATTGGTGAACCATTGCCTTGAGCATGTACCAGACCTGCATGGAAAAGGTGGACTAGTCGACCGGGACAATTTAACAAGGACGATGACGTACACAACTCTTTGTCTTCTCACAACCGCGCACACGTATCCACCGGTTCATTTTTCTCTCGCTACATATGAAAAATTGTAGTAATGCTACATGGTTTATTGGTTAGTTTACCTATTTCTTTCTCTGGTTGCACTATAATGGTTTCATTCCCTCACCCCATGCCTTTTTGAGGGGGTTTACATCATGTTTGTCCACAATGGTTCAGTGGTCTCCTACCTACCCCTAATGGCCCAGCGATATGCCCATGGTCAACACCAGTGCCTGCTTACGTGATGGAGTGAATGTGAGCAAGAAGAGAATCATTCCTGCAAGCTCAACCCATGTCGTTCCCCTCCCTCGCCTCCTTTAGCAGGAGCTGAAGACTGTTTGTCACCCAGAATCCCCTTTTTCTTTTTTCTCAATCTTTCCAGGTTATTTTTTTTTTTCTTTTCATTTCTTTTCTGTACCCTTGTTTTGTTTAAAGAAGAAAAAAACTGTACTTTCAAAAAAAAAAAAAGAAAAAGGAAAAAATGAACAAGTTGCTGTGGCATCTTGCGTTTAAAAACCAGAGTTCATTCCTATGTACAGTTGCTAAGTAATAATGAAGTTAAAGTTTTATTAAAGTTGCAGTGATTACTAGTCTATCAGATATGTTGTATTCATAAATTATTACCACACATTTTCCTTTGCACCCTGATTGGATGGAAATGGGGGGGGGAAGGGCTACTGGGAAACCGTGGGTCAGCTAAGGACTGGATATCACCAACCCTGTTATACCAGGGTGAGGGCAGGGTCACCTGGGGTCAGAAGGTCAAATGTGAAATGTATGTATTGTAATAAACATGCTAAACTAAAATTTTGTTGTACTTTTTTGTTCTCTCAGTATTCTCTTAATATGTCTTAGTTTGTTCTATGATGGGTTTATTACAAAACATTAAAGTTAGGCACAACAGTTTGTCAGGTGTTAATGGATGTTTTAAAAGTTTGTTCTTTACACCTATTTTCACATTTAGATTACATTTACTGTCATCTACCACTCTTCATCTTTAAAAAGATTTTAATAGCGCTTTAAAAGCAGATCTCAAAAGGAAGAGTTATTGCTTATACAGTGTTGACAACTAAAACTATAACATATGTAAGACATGGCAAAATTGGCAGTGCTGCTAGGCACAATCTTAAATCTTAAAATGGGCACATAGGCTAAATATTAATATTAAAGTAAATATGTCAATCCTGTAACCAAGTTAAAATTTAAACTAAATGTGAAAGCGCATATACTTGTGGCATATAGGAACATAAAGCTTAAGGTTTTAATTTATCTAAATAAAATGGTAAATAAAATCAGATTTTGAGGGAAGTTGCCCACTCATGACCACTAGGAGTCAGTGTTTGCCGTTTTTAAGTCCTGACCAGACGAATTTCTTTGGTTTAACGTTGTAAACTTTACATCAGGGGCCTGTACCATGATGATGGCTAAACAAACTCAGAGTTACAGGATTAGTTTTGGGTTACCATGAAGCTCATAAACTTTCTTTGTTAACCCCAGGCTTGATACTGTGCACATGAAAGTGTGACATCAGCAATAAGCAGCCAATCACATGCATTTAAACTTTTATTCACTTCTTGTGAGAGAGTCAGATTCACTACCAAAGATTAAAAGATTGAGCAATATGAGGAATT
>JAUCMT010000069.1:366802-384103 GCA_032357475.1 Enteromius thamalakanensis
TTTGAAAGGGTGCCTAGAGGTTCCACAGAGGGTTCCGCCGGCGTGGCAGAGTGAAGAACCCCAAAAGGTGCCTCCAGGAACCTTTAGTTTTTACAGTGTATTTCACTTTATTTCAACTTCGGAATAATGATGACGAATGAAAAACGCAAATTTCACGCACATCTGATTGAAAGAATCTCGTACCATTTGACGAAGTCATCGAAAAGAGCCGACTCAAAAGAGTGAATCATTTGCCTGCTGAGCATCTCACTCTGATGTAGTGTTAATGTTTGTTCATGCAATGCATAAAGTAGACTTGAACATTCCTGCAAGAGTGGTTATTTAACATTAGTTTGTGTCTGTCCTTCAAGACACTGTGACCACTTCTCAGTTCCTATGCTTTCTAGCTGTCACTTTTGAATGCTGGCGGTGCTTTCAATCTAGTGGTAGCATGAGACAGAGTCTACAACCCAGACTAGTGCTGTTCATCCAGGATGGCACATCAATGCGAGCTTTGGCAAGAAGGTTTGCTCTGTCTGTCAGCGTAGTGTCCAGAACATGAAGGCGCTACCAGGAGACAGGGCAGTACATCAGGAGAAGTGGAGGAGGCCGTAAGAGGGTAACAACCCAGCAGCAGAACCGCTACCTGCACCTTAGTGTAGGTACTGCCAGAGCCCTGCAAAATTACTTCCAGCAGGCCATAAATGTGCATGTGTCTGCTCAAACGGTCAGAAACAGACTCCATAAGGGTGGGGGTTATGCTTTCTGTCCAACACCGTGCAGGATGTTTGGCATTTGCCAGAGAACACCAGGATTGCCAAATTCGCCACTGGCGCCCTGTGCTCTTCACAGAGTCTGGAGACGCCTTGGAGAACGTTCTGCTGCCTGCAACCTCCTCCAGCATGACCGGATTGGCTGTTAGTCAGAAATGGTGTGGGGTGGCATTTCTTCAGCCCTCCATGTACTAGCCAGAGGTAGCCTGACTGCCATTAGGCACCGAGATGAGATCCTCAGACCCCTTATGAGACCACATGCCGGTACGGTTGGCCCTGGGTTCCTCCTAATACCAGACAATGCTAGACTTCATGTGGCTGGAGTGTGTCAGCAGTTCCTGCAAGACAAAGGCATTGATGCTATGGACTGGCCCGCTGTTTCACAGACCTGAATCAAACTGAGCACATCTGGGACATCATGTCTCGCTTCATCCACCAACTCCACGTTGCACCACAGACTGTCCAGGAGTGGGCGGATGCTTTAGCCAAAATCCAGACCTCCATGGGTTAATAAATTTGATTTCCATTGATAGTTTTTGTGTGATTTTGTTGCCAGCACATTCAACTATGTATTTAATACAAATATTTGATTCATTCAGATCTAGGATGTGTTATTTTAGTGTTCCCTTTATTTTTTGAGCAGCGTATTTTATTTATTTTGTATGGTCATTACATTAATTGATGCATCTTGAGGTTAGGTGAAGATGCTGCGGTATAAGCCAATAAAGATGATTTCATTATATAGAATAACTTGTCAGGTGTAAAGAAAAAAGGCCAGGTGAGATGTCATCAACATCTGAGAAAGGTGCATAGATTATAAAATATACAAAAATAAAAAGCCTTAATTAATATTTATGTTTATAAAACTAGGTGAGTGATAGAATAAGAAATATAATAAAAATAGGCCTACATTATATAGGGTAGGGGTGATAACATAGCGGTTACAGATTTAGAAACAACCTATAACAACATACATATAGGCCTAAAGAAGAGGGGTGGTATATGTTATAAAATAAAGTATAGGGGTGATAGGAATTACAACATTGCATTAACTAAAATAGAGAGTAATAGAAAAAATATTATAAAACATTAAAGCAATTAACACGTTATGCATTTTATTTACATTTATTTTAAATAGCACATTAAAGTAGGGGTTTAGAATAAGAAATATCATAACATTAGTTTAAATAAAGTTACCACTTATTTTGTGCCCTTTGGAATTTTGTATGAAATATATTTTAAAAAAAATTATTTTGAATTAATTAATTGCTTAATTAGCTGGTATAAATGTGCATTTCTTTTGAAATTTTGTAAAACATTTTATTTTAATTATTACATTATCCTTTTTCAACCCAGTTGATTGAATGTGCTAGCAAATGTCAGTACATAAAAGTTGATATGTTCACAAGTTGGACACAAGAGGGCAGCACCTGATCATTCAAACAGAAAGACTTTGCAAATCATCCATGCATTTGTTTGAAATGTTAATTAACGAATATGTTATATGACACGAAAAAAAAAACACCTGGTGGCCGACTGAACTGCGTGCAAAAAACGTCCAATTTGCTTAATTATTGTAATGTGCTTGAGAACGTTTAGATTGATAGGCTTATTATAAAAGTCATGATTACTTTATTCCACATCATCTTGTGACTCCTCGTAATTAGAAGACTAAACTGTTCTTTGGAGTGGATTACTGCTGAATAGTCATTATTCATAGCGAAATTACTAAACATTAAAGGTAATATTTCGAATTAGCTGTAGGTGGGTCAAATGAAGAATGACAAAAATGTAGCTTTGTCTTGAGACAGTTCACCGGAGCAGTAGAAGCATCGCTGTTGATGTTTGTAGGGCAGTTTCTCAGATGAGTCTGTGGAGGTGTGAAGCTCGCCATTTGAAGGGAGGACTGGGTTTGAACTGGCGCCTCTCTGAAATTACCAACAATTAGGATAATTGCTGTCAATCCGGTAATTTCTGTAGGTCTCTGAATGTGTCCCCTGAAGCGGAATGGCTTGTCTTTAGCCTTTGACACTGAATCGATGGCCGTCTATCAGATGTGAGCGTCTCCCAGTCTGTCTCTCATCATCAAACACTTCTCTATCTCCTGCGCCGTCCGTCACTACCTTTAGCTATAATATGTATATGTATATATAGATAGATAGATGCGTACAGAATCTGTTTTGATTTAGTTTACTAGCCATTAATGTTGCCACAATAAATTATTAATTTAACTAAATTAATAAATCTTCCAACAAAGGGTTCTGGAGATGTTTAATTTACAAATCATAAACGTTTTATTTTATTTTTTTAAAAAGGGGTGTGTTAATTATTATTATTTTCAAATTAGTTAACTCTAACCTTTTCACTTTTAAATAAAAGAGAAAGACAAAATATATACGCAGCAAAATAACTAATTGCACAAAAGTGATAAACCATATTAGCTGTTGACAGATATTTCAAGTCAACGACATGAATTGTTTAATAAAAAAGGGGTTTCGTTAGCTTAGTCTAATTATGATTTTTGTTTTATTTTAAAATAGTTAAAATAAAAGCTAGCTGTTTGATGGGTGGGTCTAAATGTTTGTGTAAATAGCCTACTGCATCATTAGGCTTGGTTTTATTTGCAGAACATTTATTTGTTTATTTATGGTTCAAGGTTGCCCAAAATGCCTTCAATTGTGAAGCACATGCCCTGACCACAGTGCTCAACACATTAGGGCGGGTAGGGCAGTTGAGATATCGATCGTTGTGCTCTGTGTGTTTTGCATGGGATTGTCTGGGGGGTAATTGAGTGTCACTGTCTGTCTGTGTCGTCTCGCTGGCGCCATGTGCCTCTTTGGATTGCTAATTTCTCTAACCGACCCGCCTACATCCACTCTCTAGTGCAGGCCTGCGGTATCCACCTCCAGCAGCCTGGGAAACGCTGTCATATAGCTGACAAAGCGTAACTTAGTTTTACGCGTTTCTAAAAAAAAAAATTGGGGGGGGGGGGATAATTTACCTCTGCCCTCAGAGACAAAGATCAGAAAGTTTTTGAAAGTGTCCTTAAATCGCGCAGATACAATATATTAGGTTTCTGTTTCGCAATCAGCCACACCAGCTCCCATTTAATAACCATTATGCTATTATTATAATTTTTTTCTTGCTACCTGCCTCATCATGCGATTCTGGCTCAGCATCTGTAGGCGGAAAGACAAATTGTGTGACCGCTGTGTGAACCAATACCAATGCCAATAGGACGGTGTATGCAAATGAACCAACAAAGCCGACCAATGAACGTTCGCGTGGGCGTGGCTACACGGCTCCCAAAAGTGATCCAGTGAAAGTTCCCCGGCTAGTGAGCCGCTGCTCCGCGATCGAGAATAGTTGTCCAGATCTCATTTCTTTCGGATTTTTGTTTGTATTGTTTCACGAACACGTGTGTGTGTGTGTGTGTGTGTATATATTCGTGTTTTTCACGTATGACGGATTGGTTTGGTTACGCGCAAGGACCTTCGGATCTCACAGTTCTGCATCGGTCTCTGATGGAACAAGACACAGCCTTTCTGTTCCCGTGTGTTTTTGGATACAGCGCTGTCCACGGATCCCTGGGAATGCAGTAATCAATGTAGGACATATGTAACAAGTCCTCAAACCGTTCGGAGGGTCTTGCCACGGGGTATCAAGACAAGGAAAAGCAGTTGTAAATGGATCGCCATTCCAGCCTTGTTTCTCTCTGGTTTCAGCTGGAACTCTGTGCGATGGCTATTCTTCTCACGAAAGGTAAGACTCAGATTAGCTGCTCGTTTTTAAACCTTAACACCAAGAGCGTCTTAAACTGCAGCGTTCAAAAAGTCTTTATATATATACATGTGTTTACTAACTTATTGACAATGCAATGCTGAAGAAGAAAACATGTTACTTCTCAATGCGTGGTTACAATTTTAATTAATGCTTCAAGTTAAACTTGTTAACAATATGTAGACAATTAATTATAAAACTTTAATCAAACTGTTGCAACTTTATCTCCGTTTTCAAATCTAGCGTTTTATAAATAGTGGGAAAAAAACTAGAACTCAAATATTATATCTAAAGCATGTTCCAGTTTAAAATGTGTTGCTAGAGTCTGGTTGACCCGCTAACGTGTTTAAAAAAAGGTTTAATAATTGCTTTATGAACCAGCTATTATTCTAACAAGTTATATGAATTTCTGGGCATTTGTTAAACTTTGATTTGCCACACTCGCCAAAAACAGTGATATGGTTAATTTCTGTGCGTTATTAAATAGGCTTAGCGCCACAATCAGAGATTAAATGAATAATAAACCCATTTAGCCTAATTGATAAGAAGAACTCAAGTGATTTCTTACAATAATGAGATGACATGTAACCCCAGCTTTGGATAGTGTACACAAGCAGCTTACAACGACACAAAGGCCGTGTTTATTTGTGTTCGTGTCGTGGTGTGCGTTTAGTGCTCCGTTTCACATGCACGCGCATTGGTAGTTTGGCGGTAGGTTTTAATGACTGACCTACAGTTAAACCTTAATATATTTGTGTCGTCTTTTGCGTTATTAATCTATATGACTCTTCTTTGGGGTACAAAATTAGATGGAAAGCAGAGTGACAGTTTCAGTCACTATTCGCCTTCATTGTATTAAGTTGCGATGAAACGAACCGCGACTGTTGCTGTCGGTCCTCAGCATCCCATTTTGTGTTCTACAGATAAAAGTAGGTCATACAGACATAAAACAACACGAGTGCGAGTAAATGTAAGATTTTTCATTTTAGGGTGAACTGTCCCTTTAAAAGTTACCCTCCGACTTAATGCCAGGTTTGACCACAAGTGAGTTTGCGTGCTAACTGAAAAAGGAGTCCTGCTCTCACCCCCTTTACAAGTTTCCATTTGGGTTGAAAGAAATTGACTTTGGCAAACAAACCACTAATTATAAGCTACACGGTTCCTGTTTTATAAGACAGACTAAAAGGATCCTTGCATGAAAAGCTATGACACAGTTACAGCGTTGAACAGCCACATACTAGTGCTCTGACACAAACACTAGTCACAGCGCAGTGTTAGTCCTGTCTCTTTTTGCTTTTCTCTAGCACAACATGCAAGTAGTTCAGTTTTAGTTGCTTCCCTAAACATCCTCTTTGGTAAAGTGAAGAATGCTATCCTGGTAATAAAAAATTTAACCAGTCGAAGTATTTGAAATCTTAGTAATAAAGCACAGTTTAATTCTCTAATAAAATGCTCAATTGCTGTTAAAAATGGATGTGATGTGAATTTCAGCGTGCCCACGCAACACTGGGAAAATATTCAGTTGAAGTTGTTGGTGCTGGTTTAAAATGTATCCACAATTAGTGTCAAGAGTCCTTGAAAAGTTTCCTGGAAGTACATTAGGACAGTTGTTTTATTATTTAATATATCCAAAATGGTGCATTAATGTCATTTATATCAATTATTACATATCTTTTCTGGCTTTTCTGTTTTGCAGGAGAGATCCGGTGTTACTGTGACGCACCGCACTGCGTTGCCACTGGATACATGTGTAAATCTGAGCTCAACGCTTGCTTCACCAAGGTCCTGGACCCACTAAACACAAACTCACCTCTAACACACGGCTGTGTAGATTCGCTATTAAACTCAGCAGACGTGTGCTCCAGCAAAAACGTGGATGTTTCCAGCGGAAGCTCCTCTCCTGTAGAGTGTTGCCATGATGATATGTGTAACTACAGAGGTTTACATGACCTCACGCACCCTCGAGGTGACTCAACAGGTAAGACACGCAAATCTGACTACTGTAAATGTATGAGTAGATTCTATTGTACGTTAGCGCTCGGTTTTATATTTGAAAGATATAGATCACCCAAAAATGAAAACATTTTTCTTGTCTTTTCAATCTGTCTGACTGACTTTCTTCTGTGGAACATAAACAAAAATATATATTTTTTGGTCCATAAAATAAAAGTAGGTGAAGTCTTTTCATTGTACAGGCAAAAGCAGTCGAAGCATTCTTCAGAAAATCTTGTTCTTGTTCCACAGAAGACTTTAGAATGGCATGAAGGTGAATAAATGATTATAGAATTGTCTTATGTTCCTGCTCTGGCATTGCATAGGACACAGTGATTCCTTTATGCCTAGATTTGTCTTTATCTAATCGAAGTAGGTTACTATCTTTACTGATGTCTGACGTCAATCCTGTGCAAACATGGACCCTTGTGACACATACTTTAGTATCAGAAATACACGTGCAGGCTGACTTTTACTGTTCTCACGGCTCCAAACTGCAGGCTGATATTTAATGGTTTCCAGTGCAGCGTGAGTTTGCGGGCAACTGGCAGTTTACCTTTTAGCACTTGGATTCAGATCACATACTTTTTATTGCACGTGGATCATGAAACGTTCCCACTGTGCTGGAATGTGCTTCTCACAGCGTCTATTGACAGACAGCTCAAAGCACATAAATATAATCCTCTTTAATGAAAAAGGTGTGCTGAGATATTAAAAAGAGTGGAACAAGTATAAACGTAACACGTTAGCGTTAAACCTCATGCTGTTTCTTCACTGCCTAAGCTCCAAATCTCACTTTGTACTCACCATGCTCTCTTTCTCTATCTAGACCGATACTACAGCTCCAATCAGAACCTGATCACAAGGGTGCAAGAGTTAGCATCCGCTAAAGAGGTGTGGTTCCGGGCGGCGGTGATAGCGGTTCCCATCGCTGGTGGGCTTATCCTGGTTCTGCTGATTATGCTGGCCTTGCGAATGCTTCGTAGCGAAAACAAGCGTCTCCAGGCCCAGCGCCAGCAGATGCTGTCTCGCCTGCATTACAGTTTTCATGGACACCACCACGCCAAGAAAGGCCACGTGGCTAAGTTGGACTTGGAGTGCATGGTGCCGGTAACGGGACATGAGAACTGCTGTCTGGGCTGCGATAAGCTGCGGCAGACGGAGTTGTGCACGGGAGGAGGAAGCGGAGGCGAACGTCTCCTATCTCTTGTGCACTGGGGGATGTACACGGGACATGGCAAGCTGGAGTTCGTATGACTACTCGGAGCTTCCTTGTTAGGGCACAAAAGGGTAACTGTGTAGTTTGCTGTCATAATTTTATTATCGTCCTGCTCGGCGTGTTATTTTATTGTCTCCATGGAGAGCGAAGAAATTTCAAGGACGCAAATCTTTGTGTTTTCTCAAAAGAGCACTTTACTTGAATTAGAACGGCCCGGTCACTGTGGGGCTGTGGTGAATATGAAAGGGGCGGAGCTATGGACTGCAAACCCCGCCCCTTCCCCCACCGAGCCGCGTCCTGTGGATCCTGGAATGACACTGAAGACTGAAGGATTCATAAAGACCGTCTTATTTTGCACATTTGTTTAAAACGGCCTAGATGACTGTGGGATGGTTGGAAAGTTGCATTCGAAGCAGCTTTTTTGAAGAATTTTACACTGACACCAGGGTACAAATAAGATTTGTTGTAGTCAAATTGTATGAATAAAGGAACCAATCTTGACTCTAACAAATCACATGCCTCTGCTTATGATTTCATGAATCAAACACATTTGTGTAATTGTGTTTTTACCTCTATTAAGCTGTGTGTGTGTTTGTGTGTGTGTGAGGAAGGTCAGTCAGTAGCAGGCATACTGACACAGGGGCCTTGTTCTAAAGTAGTGCCCTTCATCTGACTGCGTCATCTCTGAAACCCCTCCAAAAGGGACACATTACATCTCTCTGGCTCTCTCGGCTGCTCTCTTGGGATTAATACTGGAGGTAGAGCGAGTATTTATTTAGTAAGTGAGGGAATGTCGGTAAGCTGTGAGTTCAGAGTCCTTCGCCTGCACTCGCTGAACACAGTAATTCCCTTGTATGCACTCTGGCTTGACTTTACAATCCACAAATCACAGGCAGATTTGAGAACTGTGAAACTTTTTTGACCTACTTTGAAAATATGCCTGCAGCTTTACACACTAAAGTGTCTTTAAGACCAGCAGCAGTTGCTAACCTTCCTGTGCGATATCGTTCAGCGCAGTGGAAGTGTTCAGCATAGGCTCCATATGACATCTTATTCAGACTCCTTAAGAGGGATCAGAAACAAATAACGTGCTGAAAATGCTTTACCTAAAAATTGCTTGTTAATCTCCTTGTGATAGATTACCACCAAATCTTGGATTCACTCTTTTTGTTAACTTATTTTCTTTCGGTTAGCTCAGGTTTTGTATCATTTTTGAAACCGACTCAAAAGCTTCTGCACTTCAGTTTTTCGTAAATATGCTTTATTCGCCGATAATTTTGCTGGTGTTATTAAAAATCCGACATACGTAAGCTTCAACAAGGCCTGCGATTAATAAAAATTATATAAAAATGTTACTTTTTGGGGGGGACATTGTTATACCATATGTGAGCAAAGTCATTAGGCTTTGTTTCAATGCATTTTTGGAAAATTAAAACTTCTCTAAGTCAAAATGACAGCAAAAAAAAAAAAACAACGAAAATTAGTGTTAAAAGTTCTTAATTTGTCAAATGCAAAAAAGTGCTGTAGGTTTATTATATAGTGCCCACGGAGAGTATTTACACTTTACACATGTATGAATGCATTAGACAGCAACATATAAACTGTATTTGAAAGTAACAAGCACTGTTTTGAAGCAAGTTTAAATTAGATGTACAGCAACAGAAATAATGTTTCAAAATGAAGACAGAAATTGTGACACTTTCTGGTTGTAAAAGACAAGTAGCATAGTTATAGAGATAAATGGCACCTGGAAATATTTTAGTTAAAAAGCATTGCAATATTGGCTTTGAAAAGTCAACTTTCTTAGTAATTGTTGTCACAGAATATGAACAGCTATGAATATGTGGGTTGAACATTTATTTGCTGAATTCCATAACTTGAGTTCAATACAGTTTATATTTCCTTGATTTTGAAGATCTAGATTAACATTGTTTCAAAAAAGATCAAATAAAGTTTATTTGTAGTGTGTTTATACAAAACATAGATTCAAAGCAGTATTAAGAAAGCTATATCCAGTATAAACAAGAGATTGAAAACCCATTCCCTCAAAAATAACAAAGACTTGATCAAATAATACATTGACCTTAGTTAATTGAAGTGTTTCCAGTGCTACCCTGTCCATGACTAAAGCTTGTTGTCCTGTCTGCAGCTTCCTCTCACGTCTATTTTCCCTCCAATGTGTCTTAGCTGACCTTGTTGTATATCAGGACCCCAGGAAGACGCCATTACCTGGCGGACCACTTAACAGGCGCTAGCATTAGTGAGCTTAGCCTCCCCCTGGACTATTAGCGCTCGGTTAATGTTAACAAAAGCCTGAGAGTTTGGACAGGCTAATGATCTCATTGTGTTCTCAGCTTCACTCCGACCAATCCTCTACTTCTGAGATGAAATGTGCTTTGCTTAAATGTGACCCTGGACCACAAAACCAGTCTTAAGTCGCTGGGGTTTATTTGTAGCAATATTCAAAAATACATGGGTCAAAATTATAGATTTTTTTATGGCAAAAATCATTAGGAAATTAAGTAAGGATTATGTTCCATGTATATTTTTTGTAGAATTCCTACTGTAAACATATCAAAATGTCATTTTTGATTAGTCAAATGCATTATTAAGATACAACTTTAAAGGTGATTTGCTCAGTATTTAGATTTTTTTTGCACCCTCCGATTCCAGATTTTCAAATAGAAGTATCTGGGCCAAATATTGTCCTATCCTAACAAACCATGTATCAATAGAAAGCTTATTTATTAAGCTATGATGTACACATCTCAGTTTTGTAAAATTTCACCTCAAGACTGGTTTTGTGGCCCAGGGTCACAAATGTGTCTCTAAATAATTAAATGTTACCAGTTGTTTTTGTTTTACTTTATTTATTTAGTAATTGCAGTGATCTAGCTGTGTTTACATTTTATTAAATTAAGAATCTGTGAATATTGAGATGCTGTAACTCAGCTTGTCCAACAACAAAAAAAAGCAACAGCAACATAAAAGCAGCATGAGGTGTGTTTGCATCACTCATTGTCGTGGCAGTAGTCAGTCTGGCCATTTGTATTGACATGCAAATTTAACAAGGGCACCGGCTGAGCCTCCTTTACAAGCTTAATTTGTTTTGAATTGACTTCAAACTGCCATTGCTTTCTTCCTATTCAGCAGTGTAGCTTTATTGAGACCCCCTCCGCATTTAGCCTCTGGACATAGTTCCTTTACATCGATGATATTCGATTTTTAAAATGTAAATCATTTAGTGGCCTCGAGCCATTGTTAGAAACAATCTGATAGTTACTGTGTGCCATTAGCCAATCAAGTTAACAGCTTGTTTGATGACATCAAGTACATCCATCATACGCATGCATTTTCCTTGTCTTTGGATTTGTTCTGGATTGTCATAACCCTCAAATCGTTTCTCATGTATTTATACTTCTTTAAAACCATCAAGCTGGAGGTCTTCTCCTTTCATTGCTTGATTATTTATTAGTTCTACCAATGAAATAAACCAGGCCACTCCCAACAAACAAACACAACATGTCATCCCGCACTGCTTATTTACGCAAACAGAATTTGGAAGGAAGCAGTTGTCATGGAAATCAAGTGACAGTCATGTACTGGACACAGAACCTAAATATTTGAACAACTGAAAGAGCCGAGAGACATGCTTTGAAGTTCACAAACCGGAACAATGTCCTCATATACCTCTAAATATTTACGCAAATGTCAAGATTAGGTTTACATCTAAAAATAATAGTGCAAATGTTTATCTGTCTTATCTATCTATCAGTTTGTCCATCTGTCCGTCTTCTTTTCGGATGATCCCTCTTCTTTTTCTTTAAAAAAGGGGCCTTTCAGAGATGGCAGTGACCCCACTCGGTGTCTCCGAACTGGACCCAGGTTTATTTCAGTCAAGCTTAAGGGGATCGAGTGCGTGGTGATGTTAGAGAGATTGTGGAAGCAGGAGCAGATGGGAATGGATTTGTTGCTGGTTGTGAGTGTATTCATCCTTATGGTGTTTAATTTGAAAAAGCTTCAGAAATCCCTATATGAGGTCGCACAAATTAACACCTTGTTCCAGTTTAACTCTGAACACAAAGCGCGATTTTAAGCCAGGATGATTTCTTTAATGAGGTTGTTGGGAAAATTTGGCATTATTGTTCATCGTGTCTTTATAAATGCAGAATTTGGTGGGAGAGAGGAAGGAAAATCATCAAAACAAAGGTGAGAACGGAAGAAAGAATTCATAAAGAAAGCTAAGGTTGCGTGCATGCTCGAGACTAATAATGGATTCCACCGACAGAATTGGCTCCTGGCCCGAAAAGCCTCTTATCTTTTTTTTTTCTTCTCTTCTTTTTAAACTGTGACACACACCCTGATTTGGCAGCCGTAGCCCGAGGCCTCCTGCAGAGATATAATGTGTGCGTATTGTGAGTGCAGAGCCCAGGATTACAGCACTGAAAGAAGAGCAGTCTGTGTCTCTCGGTCTTCTGTCTTTGCTACGCTGCCACTGAAAAGCGCCGACATTGATGCACCCCAGCGCTTCCTTTTGGCCTTTCAATACATTTTTTTCAAGAGGTTAATAACATGAACATTTACTAAGCCTGTTGACTAGGCTTGTTAACTATTAATGCATTTGTCTTTGTATTATTGTTCATTACAGCAAGGCTTCATTAATGCCATCAAACAAGACATTTACACAAAACATTTTAGTCCAATTTTTGTATTTTAAACCTAAAGATTCCTGTAAAATCACATCCCACAAATATATTAAAGTGAGAGTTCACTCTAAAAGGAGAATTCCGTTATTATTTATTGTTCAAAACATTGATTTTTATAGTACATGGGAAAATAGCATGAAAGTCAATAGCTGCCAGAGATAGTTTGGTTACTAACATTAATAAAACATTCATTTGTGTGTTAGTAACATGAGGGTGAGTAAATTATGACAAATGTTCAGTTTTAGATGAACTGTCCCTTTAAGCAGCACAACAGTTTTAAGCTCTGATTATTTATAAGACATGTTTCTTGAAAACCATATCAGAAAATGTAATTATGTGACAGAAATTATAAAGTAATGGCTGCTGAGATTTGCCATCACAGGAATAAATTATAACACTTAAAAAATTTTTTTACCGTGATTTTAACAGTAACTTTAACAGTGACTTTCTCATAAACACCTACTTTTGGAGGTTATCAGTGTATTTCAAAGCTACAAAACAGATTATAGAACGTTAATAGGTTGGTATTTTAACATTACAGTATATCAGTTAATGAAATTACGGTATTTAACTGTAAATTTAACTCAAAACCGTAAAACCTAAAATGTTGTTAACATATATATTTACGGTCGAATTCCGGCAACCACAACTGCCAGTTTTTACCGGTAACTTTACAGAATTTTTTACAGTGTAGTATGAGGACTAAAACTCACAGTAGCTTATTAGCATGCCTATTATTAATATGTGCGTATAAAGCACATATCCAGCAAAACCAGTATAAACTTACCAACCTACTAATAAGCAGCAAATTACCGGTTTATTGAGGCAAAAGTCATAGTTAATGGTTTGTTAATAGCAAGAATTGGACCTTAAAATAAAATATGGCCTAAATTACATATTAAAATATATTAGATTATAAAACAGATGTAATAATAATGCACACCATTGAATAAATGTTGCCTTGGTGAGTTTAAGAGATGCCTTACAAACCATTAAATGTTTGAATTGTAGTGTATATATAGTGTAAAAAGGGCTTCAATCAGCAGCTGAGTATGTATCTGCATTTTATTCTGTGCCAGCTCTTGGTTTTGATCAAGATGAAAGCCTATGTTCCCGTGGATGTGACCTTTTATGTGCGTGTTATCGAAGCACTCTGCCAGAACTGTATATTACAGGTTGTAAAGGCAATTATCTCTTAGTCAGGCTGGTGATAAGTGAAGAATGCCACGGGCCACACCTGTAACCACACCTCCTGAGCAATTATTTAAAGGGTGTGGTTACAGAGCCTATATGACAATGAGTCTGCTGGCAACAGCTCCACTTCTGAGAGATGTGTTTGCTGAAGTATTATGTCTTTTGAGAAGGACTTACGTTTTCATCATTGTGTTCAGCTCTGCTTTGAAAATAAATTGATAGCGTAACACCTTCGCCAGGTGTTCGAGCGGTCAGACTGAAAATTCAGCTTCAAACAGCACATTGAAATCTAACATTAAAATGAAATAAATATGACCATTCAAACATTTGTGGTCAGTATGACTGGTGTTTCTGAGAAAAAAAAGAAAGAAATCTTTTATTTGGCAAGGATGCATTAAAATGATCAAAAGTGGCATTAAAAGATTTAAAATGTTACAAAAGATTTGTATATTTTGAATAAATGCAGTTCTTTTCAACTTTCTAGTCATCAAAGAAAAAAAACAATATACCGCTCTTTTGAGTGTTTGAGTAGTCAGGCTTCATAGACAGACAGAAAAAGTTAAGTTTTTTAAAAAAATCATGTCTTTTTTTATTTTTATTTTTATTTTAGAAAGCTGAAATATTGTGTGTGTGTGTCCATATATATATATATATATATATATATATATATATATACATATTATATATATGGGTGATTCTATAATTGTGAGTACATTTGGTGTCCCCACAAAAATTTTTTTTTCTACTTACATTTTTAAAAAAATTAAAATAGCTAAAAATCCTGATCTCTTCTTGTCCGCTTTAGTCAGCAGGGACATCGTAGTTGGATAAAAAATGAGATTAAATTACCAGGGCCCCAAGTCGGGGGAGGGCCCATGAGGAGTGAAATTTTAAGATTACAATAAATGTTGTTAACTAATGTAAATATTTTGGATAAATGCATCAGTTGATTGATGTACTAAATGGCCACTGCTTGTGCATAGGGCCCAGAACTTGGTGCTACGCCCCTGTTAGTCCATGTATTTTTTCCATCATGTATTGAGTGTTTCAGTAGTCAGGCTAGGTAGACAGAAAAGGTTTTGTTTTTTAAACATCATGTCTTTTTTAAATGTTTATTTTAGAAAGCTAAAATATAGTGTATTGTGATTCTACATTTGATGTCCCCGCAAAAAATAGAGTCAGCTCTGTTACCAAACCATATTTTGCCTTTAAATTGGTGGAATTATCTCTCAACAATTGTGTAAGTTACAGGAAATGATGTCACCTTCACTCACTGACAAAATCTAAAGCACAGCCTCTAAGAAAATATTTAAATCTAAAACCTTATTTGAGTTGATGTTATTTTTATAACATAAACTCTGTTACCACAATATCAAAAGGAAAACCGAATTTATTACTGATCTCACATTGGGTTATTTAAACCTCTTTTAATCATGTTTTCATTAGTGTCGTGTTTTCTGAGCATTTATGCCAGCAAGTGGAGTTTTTGGAAAAAAATTAAATAAAAATGTAATTTCTGTTATACTGTTGTCTCCATTGGTAGTCTACCTAAAGAGCTAACGGTGGCAGACGGGTCATATATACAGAGTCATATATAGTAACACTTTATATATGACTTTTCCATCAACAAATTCCTAATTTGCTGCTTATTAATAGTTAGTAAGGTTGTTATGTTTAGGTATTGGGTAGTATTAGGATGTAGATTGAGGTCATGGCATTAATGTGTGCTACTAATATTGTAGTAGCATGCTAATAAGCACGAAGAGACCCTAAAATAATGCATGGTAGAAGCATCACGAAGCACTAAATCTCATCTTGTCATAAATCTGGCTGACAAAATGAATTCATCTGTTTGTTTATTTTGGAGAACGACATCATTGCCACCACGTGTGGAGCATCATCTGCTAAGAGGGAAGTGAATTATGACGGTCGCTCTGCTTCAGTCCAGAACACGAGGGTTAAATGCTTGGTAATTATTCTTTTGAGATGTTTTATGGCAGTTCTCTGGCTAATGTTAAATGACAGGGATTGTTTGAAAGCAGAGTCGGGTTTAAGAGGAGCAGAGCAGACGCGCTGAGAGAGAATGAGTAATTGAACTAAATGCCGTAGCACAGACAGACACACAACCATACAACAAGACAATGTCATTCATTAAACTTCCTAAATCAAAGATGAAATGTGCTTACAATACAGTGATGTAGCAGGGGTAGCATTTAAATACTGATAACAAATTTGGGTGAGTTCAAGTAGGGTGAGGGAAATCCACAAAAGCAGAGGAAGTGAGATAGGAAGAAATAGGAAGGACTGAAAGAAAGGTACCATGGGGAGTGGAGCTGTTTACTGCAAGGTCAAGGTCCTAGTGACATGTTTACGAGTTCTCTTCGAGCAACTATTGCAGTTAAACTTATAACTTCACCTTCTCCCTACCACACACACACACACACACACACACAGAGTTTAAAGACTGCTGCACAAGGGCTTTTGAAGAGGTTTCATTTTTCCTACATTTTTGACCTGTGCGGCTTTTTTAAAGAACGTTACAAATGTCTGCTGAACATTAGACAGACTTTCTCCAATGTGTGTGTGTTACTGTGCTTGCACATACATGTTTTATTGTATGCTGTCTTTAAAATCATGTATTTAAAATGTGTGTTTATTTTTTTTTTAAAAAGCACAATTTTTTTGACTAAATTAATAATGATTAATTATACTGTTCTAAAACCAGCTATGGATTTATGGACAGACTTAAAACATTTACTAAAGATAGAAAGTTATAATAAAGATAAATAAAGCAAAAAAATATATATATATTTTTTCCAAAACACAGTTGGGCAGAGTACCTAAACAAATGTGTAGCCAATCAGCAGTAAGGGGCGTGACCACTAATGATGTGGAGGAGAGTGTTCAGTGAACAGCAGAGCAGAGCAACATAAAGATACAAAACAAAAGAGGAAAATGTCTGTGGAACGATAAGGCAAAGACAAGTATGACCCGTGTAAATATCTGATCAGCTTTCCAGTGCTGGAGAGAACTCAGTGAGCGGAAGGCCAGAGATTGCTTTGTTTAGTGCTTTGCTACAATCTGTATTGTTAAAAGCGCTATATAAATAAAAGTGACTTGACTTGACTTTGGTTTTTCTAGATAGGTGAGTGTCTACACCAGACGCCGCCCCACGACAACTCTGCCCACGCTGAATGCGATGCATTTTAAATTAGTGTCAGCACATCATAAATAGAACGCAGCAGCAGCTTTCTGTTGCAGATTTGTCACGCCACTCGCATCCGGTGTAGACAGCATCACTTATTTTAAAGAGTATAGTAATTTACCGTGTAAACCATAGACATGTCTTTTTGATTATTATGGTGCGGTCAGGTAAGACTGCTACAAGGAGGGTTTACGTACCGCGGCCCATAGAAACAGTTGTTAATGAGGCATCTACATATATCTATGGTGTAGATGTAGCAATGTTTCTGCTTTGTATCACAAAGCTAATCATGCCTGGGTTGCAAAGGCTATGTATGTATGGGGTCGGAGCTACAAAAATATATTTTTTATATAAATATATATATATAATAGCTTCCAGATATTGCTTACCCTTTCTTTAATGTATGAAATATATTTCAAAACAGTTTCAAACTCTCAAAATTCTCAACTCTCA